>JACCGJ010024525.1:0-62571 GCA_013407085.1 Atriophallophorus winterbourni
TGAGAGACGAGGCTATTCGGCACTTAAATGCGGGAACAGGACCTTCGAAAAAACCATACCTACGATCGTCACCTGAATTACAGTCTGACAATCCAAGTTTAATCCCCATTGGGTGGCTTATCTCGTGAAATGACCTAAACACAGACCCTCCTCAAACGAAGGTGTGAAATGGGTCCTGCGAAAAGTTTGGATAATAATTACGATGGTCTAGCAGCCTGTCCAGTGAGTAAAATCGTATAACCTGAACCGCTACGTGTAAGTCACGAAATCGGAGAAAAGCGCCGGCCCTATTCACCCGTAGCGTGATAAAGATAAAACAAGGTTGTTGTACAAGAAATATCAGTGTTCGACTCGAACCTACCGGTGTGTAAAACACCAGCCCTCGACTGCTCAATTTGTAGCCAGTGTAAAGTGTTAGTCAAGAGCTCGGAAAAAGCGGATAATGAACGGAGATCAATCGCCTTACATAAAAGCGTGCAGTGTATCACTTGGAACATCGCATGTGAAGCTGTTACCTTGCATCAGACTGGGTAACAGTGAAGGCTTTTAAAGAATGAACTCGGTGCGCGTTTGAAATGTTCATCGACGATGGTTGTTATACAGGAGATATCAAAGCCTACTACTGGAATCTACAACAAGAGCTCGGAAAAAAATGATGTTGAACTGAGATCAATCAATCGGTCATCGAGACACGGCAAAAATCGAGTTCGTGTAGTATATCGTTTTGAACATCGCATGTGAAGCTATTACCCTGAATCGGACTGTATAGTCATGAAGAATTTTGAAGTATATAATCACCGCGTGCATGAAATATCGATCATCGATCTGCAGAAATCGACGAAGAAAACGCAAATTCATTCTCGTGAGAAGACCTACAAAGCAGCGTCATTGTCATTGTGTGCGACTATCTCCTCCTGGAGGATGAGTCGGCTTCAATGAAGATTCTTGGGAATCTGGGTACCAAGCGAAGTCCCCAGCACCACTCGGCGTTTGTTCGAGGCAGTTTCTCTAGCCTTTGCACAACCAAGTGCTACCTGCAAGGCAGCATGAAGTTACCAGAAAGAGTTTAATGTGCACCACTAACCGTCCGGTTTTTCCCAGGGTTTTCTCCCAAAAGCCTTTCTCCGCGATCGGGTATCCCGCAAGGCACGGAGGTTGAAATCAGGGTTTTCCTTCCCTTAGATGAATTGCCTCCCGGCTAACGAGCACCTCTGTCCGAGCAAACTGGTTTTCAGGCCGCCAATTCACTCGCCCCGCCCCGTCTCCCTTTGGTAAAGCAGTTTTGCCGGGTTCGGGAAGCCACTCGTGCAGGCCAGAAGCTGGGCTTGGTTGTCAGAGGCTATTTGAGACCAGGTGTGATGTCAACTGGATAGTTGAAGCCAATTACAGTTTCGACTTGAGGGTGCAACGGCCCAGAATAATCATAATTCACATTGACACGACATTGTATTTTACAGCAATAAAAGCGTTCCAAAACCATAAAAAACATAAGTGGACGTGTCATCGCCCGAAAGTTGAAAAAACATTAAAAATAAAAAGCTCATGTGCCAGGAAAATACAAACAAAAACAAAAGCAGAAAGTTCGTAGAAAAGTTGTAGGATAAAAAGTTGATTTTGCGAAAAGTATAAAACCGCACGGGAATGGAAAAAAGAGAAAAGGTATCACAGCAGACGGTTATTCATTCCGTTAAAAGGTCTAGGATCATCATCACGATAAATCCAACCATGGCGGAGATCGCGGCAAATCGACCGTTCCCCCTACCGGACATAGGAAACAACAACAATAAAGTGTATCAAGCACACATTTATTTTTCTGTTTTCTTTATATAAAAAATCGGTTCAATGGACAGAGAAATGACGCAATAGTTCAATAGATGTCGGTTCATTGTCATCGCTGCCAATGTGTTGAGCCATACTCTATCTCCTGTTTTCAAAGAGCATACTGGCAAGCACGCGTGTTCAAGCTTAGTCAGATCATAAGTACGTTTTTCTTCCATGGTAAAAGATGCCAATCAGTCACGTTTTGAGCAGATACCAGTTAAAACAAGGAGCGCTCGGTGTGGTAACTGTTCGAGTTTCATGCATAAGACCGTCCCAACCAGCAGAAACGACGTCGGTTAATGACAGTCTAAACGCTTAGAGTGTTGCTTCTTATGGCAAACAAGGTGTTGCACAAATCCTGTGCAAAAAAGGATGATCGGAGCCATCCAGCTATTGAACATCAGCTACTATTCGACCATAATCCCGTCAGTGAAGCACGACGCTCTGTACCAAGGTAGATCTATCCCTTAAAACCCAAGCTTAATTTACGTTTATTCCGGAGACGCCTGAGTCTGGCTTCAGCAATTCTACGCGTGATGTCCCTCTTTCTCCCACTCAATGTAGTAACATTTGAACATCATAAGGAGTTGAGCAAATATAAAAGACCGGAGCACGAGTTGCTATAGGAATCATTACGACCAAAGTTGATACAACTGTGCGTGCAAGTTTTCAATTCTCATCCCATGACCGACTCCCTAGTTTTTGCGATAATCAATCATCAAAAATTGAACTGATTGTGCTGAATGCCAAAGCCATCGCTAAGTAACGTGCATAATTTTGTTCAATAGCGTGATTACTTAACGAACTTGCGTATCGAGTAAAACGCGGTGTAAATAGGATAGGGGAATTCAGACATTTTCTCGCCCAACGCACGACAACCCTTGGACATAGAAATGTTATCAAATGACGAACAAGTAGGAATTTTTTTATTCAGTCGTGATCAGTTTGTGAAAATTTCAAACGATTTTGCAATGGGTTGTCAGAATGCAAAGGTTAGACAGAGGTCAGGAGATCACTATAGGTTGGCTATTCACATCCATTCTCATTGGGTATGCACAAAACAGAAAACGCTTATTATTATAGTCATCAAACACGTTTTAAAATTGCAGAAAATTGTCAATCACAAATGTTTACATTGCTTGAACTGCGGGCGTTGAATTCCAAGTAGACACAAAGTAATGTGTTGCTCACATCCCCATCCCTTACACACCACTACCGGTTTCCGGCTGTTTGCCGTCGTCAGGTGGAGACAGTAAGATCAGGTTCAGTGAGCCTTGAAAAACAGTGTAAAAGTGGTAAACAAAGTTATGCTTTAATGCCCTGTTATATAGGTGTTTCGAACCCTATAACAGTGGCATACAAGCATAACTTTGTTTCCCAGTAGACACGTTGCGCATAATCAAAGCAATTTGATTGGATAACGCAAATGAACCAGTGAAATGTCGGATAGGAATAGAATTATGCTTCTTCAGGTCTCCATAAACGGCCCCAACCGAATCACACATACATAGGAACATTCACTTGGTATGGAAATCATTAATACGGGTACGAATAATAATAATAATACTGGCGTACACATTTTTAACAAAAACCGCGTAGCACCGACGTACCGATGCTGAGCCTCTGGGATGACACTATCGAAAACCACGAAAAGCATCGCACCCGCGGCAAAACCCAGCGCGTATGGTTGGAGTTGACGAAAAAACTGCACAGCCAGACATCCCATGACACCAGCCACCGGTTCAACTAGACCGGAAAGTTGTCCGAACCTGGAGGACAATACACCGGCGTAAACACTCCATAGTCATAATAATCAGTACAACAGGCAATGCAACCTGAAAACGTAGTGTACGGAAAAGATGGTATACCAAGGAATTTAATTTTATATTTCGCTCATTCTTCAAGTGGTTTTCAGCCGCATAACACAAAGAAACCGACAAAAATGACATACAAAAAGGGCTAAGGTAGCAAACCATTTACAATCATCAACATTCAGAATATAAAGTAATGAGAAATGGCGTAGATGCGAGAATTTTTACCGTCTATCCTAAATGAATTGACTGTTGATCGGACAATCAATGTTTCCTATCTGCGAGGTGCCAGCATAAAGGGTAATATCTATTGACACATCTCTAACAGCAAAAAACGCTGAATTTCAAACGCCTGGGCCTTGCGAGTTGTTCAGGACTTATGAGTGGACTATCCGAGGAATATTTAAATTATCGGCGTCGGTGAAAACCAAAAACAGATAAATAGAATGTGAAAATATTGTATAACATCAGCAGCATAAAAAAACCAATACAGTTCACTGTTGGTGACAATATTTTATTGTGTTCGTTTGATATTGTTAACTGTTACTCCGTTTCACCACGCGATGTAACCGTTTTTTTAGTTTTGCTAGCGTTTTACGTTTTTGAGACGATTCTCGGGCCTTCACCTCTTAATATTTTGACCGAATCGGAACACTCAGCAATACATGCATATGGTATGGTATGAAAGCACAAGCCTGATCCAGGCAAAGTGCCGCGCAGTCAGAGACTGCACGTGGGTTGAGATACTGTCAAGTTGCCCAGGCCTAGTCAGAGATGAGAGGGGAATAGAAATACATGCGTAACATGTTGAACGTCACGTCCAAGTTCAACCACACGGAAATGAATCCAAATTACTGACTCACCAAAAGCTTTTCCAGAAACCATATCCCGCGGCTCGAAGAGGCAGACTGACAGCTAGACCTTCGGGGAAATTTTGCACAGCAATACCAAAGGCCAGGTTTCTAAAATGTGTGGATTGATAGACATGGCTTATTTTGAAGAGGAATTACATAAATATGATGCAAAGGTTATCCAGATTAGTGATGTGCTGTATGGTAGGCTTATTCCGTGGTAATCAGAAATCTAGAAATTTTCCACAAAACTTAAAAAATCCGCATTTACATGCATTTCTATCACACCCTTCCCACGACCGATTTCGTGCTGTTGGCATTCAACAGGTCGGACTAGTAGCATCAGGATCCGCATGCGCTTGAAACAGTGGAGAAATGATCAACAAGCTATGAACTTGTACGCCAATGTTCAACACCATGGGTTTAATCAATCTAAATGGGGATGATTACATTGGCATCTTGATTATCGAGTGCTTAACTGCCATACAACAATGACATGTTAAAATGGGCGAAGGTGGAACCTAAAAAACTACTGAACCTGCAGAAGAGTAGCCTCATGCGATTGAACAACTTAGTCACGACAATGTATTGTGGTGCTCACATCCCCATTCCTTACACACCACTGCCGGTGCGTCTGTTTGCCATCATCAGGTGGAGACAGTAAGATCAGGTTCAGTGAGCCTTGAAACAGTGCAAAAGCGGTAAACAGGAATCACTTTGTGATTCTGTATTTGAACATCGTGGTTCTTTGTAACAACCCTATATAACAGTGGCATACAAGTTTAACTTTGTTGAGTCATGACAAGTTCATCAAACAGCGGGTTACAAGTTATTGGGATCCTGATCCTAATGTCACTACCAGATGACTGCAAAAGGTTCAAAACCGGTAGTGGGATGTGTATGCAATGCAAATACGGATTTTCTTTCAAGCCCATACGTGTAACCTTATTACATGTGATTGAACAAAAAGGACCTACAAGTTCATACCATATTTATATCATAGTATAGTCACCTGCGGGCAGAATAATAAAAGGAAAATATATCAAAATTTAAATACTCTAAACACAAGAGCGCCGAGATTAAACATAGAAAAATTAAAGAATTATTTACTTTATTCAGATGCATTTCGTATCATATAGTATAGAAATTTCTAGGTGAAAAGGGGATGCACGACTGTAAGCAGTATCCCGTCTCGACATACCTAGCTGCAGTTAATGTTGTTCCAGAGTCGGGGCTCCCTGCTCCGCCAAACGCGATGCCAATAGCCAGACCCTCTGGAATATTGTGCACCGTGACAGCAACTATCAACAGCCACAGACGTCTATTGATAACCATCGGACGGTCGGGGTCCTTCGCGGTGGAAGCGGTTGCGTGAGATTTGCACGAGGATCTGCGTCGCCTAATCTCACTCGTCAAATCAATCTTTCCGTTGGTGACTGTGAAATAAAAGATGTATACGCTTGTGTGTGTGTGTGTGTGTGTGTGTGGAAATAGCGATTCATTCAATCCGAGAACACAGCAAGCGAAAAACGAATTCACCAGAATTTAGCGAAAACGAAACTCACGGTCTCTGGATAACAGAAGCAGAATCAAAACAATCAAATACGAATGATAAGTAATCAATATAAAACCGAAACCTATTTTATCAAAAAAGCATTACTGGTCAATGCACTGCAGAGGAGGGACTGACCACCAAATTAAGTTCCATAGACAACACAGTGTTCAATTAATTACTACTGGCAATAGGATGCAACCGAGAATCTTTAATCAGAATCACAAAAGCAACCTCACCAAAGAGAGCCAAGACCAATGTGGCGAATGCGGGTCAAAAGTTGATTCCCATCAAGTGCACGTGAACACTTTTGTAACGCTAAGATATGCACGCGAAATTAAGGGAATCGTTCAAAAGTGTTTGTGCATTGGCCTTGAAGATATAAGTGCGACTGAAATACATTTAAACAGCACAACCAAGCATTCATACCTCCCGTTAGAAAACAGTGTGTGTGAATATTTTTGCATGGCACGAGAGAGAGCGCTTGAAGGCCTGCTTCACGCCATCAAGGAAAATAAGTGGACAATGGATAAACAACTTCGATTGCGCGATCGTGAGTTACGGTCGATATTCGTCGTGACTCAAAGTATGCATATGTAACTTGGTCCAAGGTTCAATGATTTTCCTCATAAGGCGATTCATAGAAGATTTGTGGTTTATTAAACACAGCATGCTTCAGTTTGTTAGCCTCGATCATTTCCAAGGCCAGTAGCAAAGAGAAAGAGCTGCTAGTAAATGGATGTTTGAAGGGCTCTAAACAGTGTGAATAGTGGGGCAAGAAGTTTCCGTATGTGGCGCGTAATGCGAAGGCCAATACACAAATGCAGATTTTGTGATTGTAATCATGACTATATGTGAGCCAGTATAAGGCCAATGTGTAATTATGATTTCTTATCGAGTCTATGCTGAAAACGTGGTATACAAGTATGATGTTCGAAATCACAAGCCTGATCCAGGCAAAGTACCGTACAGTCAGAGACTGCACACGGGCTAAAATAATGTCGGGTTACTTAGGCATAGACAAATATGAGAATGAAAACAGAAACAGCCGTGAGAGTCCTGCGTGTTTCACATGCAGCTAATTATAGGTGGCAAATCAAAATATAGCACCGTACAGACGTAATGAGCGATAGCACATAAGTGAAATACTAGACTGCAGATTGACATCCGTTTATATCTTATACTAATCTGTTGACCTCTAGTAAGGGTCACCCTGTTTGTGCAAGAATGATACTATCCGGCATAACACAATTGATAACGGGGGGTATAGAAATCAACAGACAGTTAAAATGCGAAGGAGTGCAGGAATAACTGAGAAACCATGTTGTGATGAGGGTGAAACGATCGATTGATGATGTATTAATACAATAATTGTTTACAAATGCAACATGGTGAAACTTTTGTGTAATATGAAAAACAAATACAAGCAACAACTTAAGTCTGTATTCGCTTGCTATCGAATAAGAATAGGTTGCAAGTAACGAAAGCCATAATTAAAAATATGAAGAATGGAACCATGCAGTATAAGGTTAATGCTCTTTCGAATAGCAATGGAATTCCAAGCGGGCAATCCTACCTGGATCCGGGCGAACATTAGCCTCATACCTATCACCATCATCATCATCATCGACAATTTTGTGTGAATTCTCATTGGCTGGAACCAACCACTGAAAGAAACAAGGAGTAATGGTAATAGCAAACAGGATGGGGAACTATCAAAGAAGGTGCCATGTTGAAGACTTACCTTTTGAGGTAGGAAACAGTCGGCTATCGCAACAAACAAAGCTCCAAGAATGAGTCCGAGCACGACAGGTGTGATTGAAAGGGCGCCCATGTTATAATCCGATCGAGCCATAGCAATACCGGGGACAAGGAGAGACCAGAAAGATGCGGCGACCATTACCTAAGAGATTGTGGAAGCAAAGGGTGGTTCGTACACTTTTTGGAACGGAAATTCGGGATCAAAAAAGCTTGAAATGCATATATAACTAATAGAAAGAAAATGTAACTATAGTACACCTATTTTGTTTAATGAGTGTATTCGAATATCAGAATGATGGCCAGCATGTGAGTGCCACTCGTCTTCAATTGGGTGCATTAAAAAGTGAGCGCAGTACACTCACGAGATACAACAAAATACAAACTTTATCGCAGTTAAGGTTTATCAAACCCCCAAAACGAAAACCTGTGAGTGAAAACAATTTAAATCTTTTTGATGACTTTGAATGGTAATCGAACATTTACGACCGAATAAACCAGGCCAATGGACGCTAACGAATCATCTGCCTTCGGCTGAAAAAGAGTAAGGGATATTGAATGTCAAATTGCATGTACCAGCCTGGAGCTCTACAACACGCCACTTAGTCACAGATTATAAGTAGGTTGAAATAATGTCAGATTATCCAACCCTAGATGTATAACGATGATGAGACTCCGGCGTGTACTCGCGTACAGCTCATTACCGGTCGCAAATCAATTTAGCACGGTGTTACCTGTACAGTATGAAAATACTGCAAAATTGCATGTCCATGACACAGAAAACGAAATCAACTTGTAGCGTAGAGTTTCGTTTGAATCCTACTACTAGTCTGGGGTTGTTTGCGTGTGTCAAGAGAACGCTGTGTAATAAAATCTATTGAGGTGTAAGAGAGAATGGATGGATAGTGAAGCACAGAGCACACCAGAAGCAACCGTTTGAAGCAGCATGAAACACAAATGCCTCATCTTGCTCATTTACACTCAATTCGAGCTACATGTGCGATAGACCGTTGTTTGGGTTAAAGTAAAAGATCCACCATCGGGTGATCTAACCGGTTATTGTGAATGCAAACGAAATAATATTCAACAAAACTTACTCCGGCAGAAAAGCCCAAACTAAGGTCCAAAACCGAATGCTAAAAGAAGAAAATTTGAGGGAAATCCATCCGCGTTAACACGAGTGATCAAGAGAGGTGTGAGGAAGAATAACGTGCATGATTTTGATCTTAAGAAACGTTTCTCGATTGAAAATTAGAACCGATTGCGACAGTTCATCTAGGACACCATACTGCATGACATGGATGGGTATCGTACTTCAACGTACAGATAAAACTGATTTTAATAGTCTAATCCGCAACAATCCTCGGAAAAAATAAATGAATGCGACGAAAGACTCAAATAAACATTAAACTGGCAATCCACGTTTTAAATTTACGTAGCAGTATGTTAGTTAAAGTATAAATACGGGCGCGAACAATGTATTGCGACATAAAGAAGTGCCTATATGATAAGATCAAGTGGATACCCCGCGGAAATAATGCGTCAAGGATATGGGCATTGAAGTAAAATGAACGAAAGATCACAATTTTCAATTTTTTCAAGCACGATAGACTGACATTCATGTCATTCGATTATCAGATAAGGTTAGAATTCATTTATATTCGTTAGTAATAAGAAAAGACAACCGGCATCTGTTCTAGCTAAATGAGACCGAGGATAAAGATGTTTGTATAACGTGGGCAACAGAAAGCTTCAGCCGATATCGGGTAACTGAATCGATAAGGGCATAGTCTAGGCGAAATATGTAGGCTTTGACGATCTGGTACAAAAGGAAAAACGCGAAGTCGTTTCGGTGAAGCTGAGTTAGTATATATTACTGAGAAATCGCTACTGGTTAGAAGCTAAGAAAGGCACGATAACGATGGTACGTAACGAACCAAAAGCAGATCAACGGTACTTACTTTCGCTGGTAAACAAATAATTACAGTAAAAAGTGAACCAGTAAAACTAGCATTCACGTGAAACCTACCTGAACGCTTGATTTCGAATGCTCGGAATGCAAAACACAAAAAGCTGCACCCAATGCAGTCACAGCCCATGTTAAACCGGTCCCCAAAAGAGTATTAATGAGCGGATCATAAAGTGAACTCATCGAAAGCAGTGAGCTAGGGAATGAAAAAGTACTACCATTATGTATCATTGAATGCACTGATACGAATCGGATAAGAGAAATAATAAAACATAGCAGATTGCAATTACCGTCCAATCCGAATATTTAACCGACCGAAGTCTTAGTTCAGCCCTGAGTTCTATATTCAACATGCACATTAAATCAGTGTATATATAACGAACGGATATAGACTGTCGATCGCGAAGAGGGACTAACGTTACGAAAACGTCTCCGAATTCGCAACGCACGAAGTGATCCGTGTGAGTGGTAAGGCCCGGTTAAGATCGCCCGTCTTCCATCGATTTTCGGGAGACAGTGATATAAGGGATAACATAAAACCGCGAAGGGGCAAACAATCAAATGCCAGGTTTGTAGCGTTACACATCTAGACCCGCGCGCAGTTAACGACTTTTTGTGCTATCAACCCCATGAAATGATAACAAATTGGAAGGTTCCCTCTGTATTCGAGATAGCCTCAACCATCAAACCCAAAAGATGTGAAAAACAGGAGGGTGGTTATCGCACATTTCGCGAAAGAAAACGACAATTTAATTGACCTGAATCTCCTACGAAATTTGAGTGAAATTGCTAGACTTGCGTTGCGAACAATATTTCTCAGTAGTACCATTTACAGAGATAATATTGTGATTTGAATCGAACAATGACAAATTCCAAGTGTTAAACAAGGATAAATGATCAAACGCAGAACACCATCTGTGTGAAAAAGTGAAAATGAGAAGCATTCGCAAAAACGAAAAAGCTGTACACGATAATGTTATATTTTAAAATAGTTATAAAAATAACACATTCTTGTTGAAAAAGCAAATAAAATGCGGAAATCTACACATCTGACGGAAGGCCGGAAAGTAGCCAATACGCAGTCCGTTCCAAATACGTGAATCCGAAATGTATGCCGATCAAATGGAATATTCGGAGTCGTTTGTGAAACACCGATCCAGATGGGAAAGTCAGCACGAGGCGAGATGAGCATTCGGAGCAGTTCGCGGAAGAACCTCCCCTGGCCAACATGGTCTCTTGAATTCCGCCACCCGTGATACACTTTAGACATTTTAGATCCTTTCGGGAATGAAAATGCGAAGGAGTATAGGATGACATAGAGAGGACGATATGGAGTCATTGAACTGATTAATTTATGTGGGATGAAATTTGAATACTGAACCTGATCTTACTGTCTCCACCTGATGACGGCAAACAGCCAGAAACCGGTAGTGGTGTGTAAGGGATGGGGATGTGAGCACCGCAATACTTTGAATACAATCAGTTAGAGTAGTTTTGGGGTAACGTTTGGATTGTGAAACAGAATCCTCGTCAGACCCAGACAGCATTAAACCGTGTGCGTGTCGTGCGTCGATATGCCGAAATCGCTAAGGCCGACTTGAGGTCAATAAGACGGATGTGGACGTGTGACGGAAATGCATGCAAATATTGATATTTTTCTTAACCTCATTGGTTATTCACTTTTACGCATGTGAGCCAAGATGTCAAACGACGTTGACCGTGTTCACGTGATTCAGATTGATCGACCAATGATCATGGTCATGTTTTCTAGGCTTACTATAAGCAGAATAGCGGTAAGGTCAAAACAGATGTGGTGGATGGAATACTACTTAGCCATGTTCCCTCGATTGAGTATAGAACTTGGTCTGACGAAGCTTCGGTGTCACAATCGAAACCTTAACTAAAAGGCTGATCTAACCGATTGTATACGAAGTTCTTTTTTATAAAGTTGTGAAACTAGTTGAAACAAGATGATCACAGGATTCCGGGTGAATATGATAACAGTGATAATCGCCAAGGACGGTCCCAAGCCCGTCTGAGAAAGGAGGAGGGTTGGGCTTAGGGCTAGCAACCCTATCCCGTAAAACCTACATTGCAGCGACAGACCGGAACCACTGGCGTGAAGTTGTCTTCGCCTCATGTGCCACCCGGCACGGAGAGGTCTGAATGAATGATGAATGATAATCGCGAGTAATGGTGTTGCATTTACGGTAAATCTTGATTCGATAGATGAAAGACGATATGCATACCGTGACTGTATCCCAGCGAACCGTATCGCGTATCAAACTCCACGGAGCAGGCTCGTATTGTTTGATTAAGAGGAAATCAGAAAAATCTTTTTCAA
The DNA here is from genome assembly GCA_013407085.1 of Atriophallophorus winterbourni. NCBI lineage: Eukaryota > Metazoa > Platyhelminthes > Trematoda > Plagiorchiida > Microphallidae > Atriophallophorus > Atriophallophorus winterbourni. Next base: position 12,107 of record JACCGJ010024525.1, read on the forward strand.
CAAAAAAGGAGAATGGACAGATCGAGTAGCGGATTAATGCCCAAGCCTCTGATTTTAGAATAACAAAAAACTCGTTGAATCACATTCGCACCCTTGTCATCGAAACAGCAATTTGTTTATTATTCGGCTTCGCTTTAATACAGTATTGACAGAAACGTATTGTAATGAATTGTGTTTAGAACATATAAAATCACAACTACGAGAACAAACATAATAATAATAATAATAATATTATTAATAATAATAATAATAATAATAATAATAATAATAATAATAATAATAATAATAATAATAATAATAATAATAATAATAATAATAATAATAATAATGATGATGATGAGAAAGAAGAGGAAAAAGCATGAAAGCAGAATGTATTATTCACTCGCGAGTAGCCAGCTGACTTCGATAACGAAAAATCAAAATAACCCACAAATTATGTTTAGAAAAGCGAACCTGTAAATTGTGCTGTAACGCGATTTGTTCCAACTGTTGCACGAGTGCATCTTCCAGCCTGGATCTCGGATAGACGGTACGGCAATGAGGGCAAGCCCAAGTCCAGTAACCACCGAGGGAAGCGTTCGTGGTATCCAGCAATTTGACCAAATACGTGTCACGGCACACATCGATGTCTCGCGTGTAATTACAAGTCGGACACGCAACCTCTGGCAAATAGACCAACAAGGAACGTGTGCCAACAGCACTAGTGCTAGACATGGATGACCGCTTCTGAAGCCGGGGCAAGTCGTACGCCATATGCGGTGGAATCCAGACAGCATCCGGAGAAAATTCACCGACACCGATCAAACGGAACATATCACGACGCATGCTGGTCACCTGACGCTTGAGTGACGGTTCCAAGCTGAGAACCTGTCGAGACGGAGAAGAAGGCTCAGTGACCGAAAGTGTTTAATATATATCTATCAAGGAGCGAGTATTGAGGAAATATTATTATTTTTCTCAAAAACTCATTATAACTTATAATTTATGATTCTCGATTCTGATTGGTCCATTGGTCGGCCATATTGTATTTCGCTTGATTCAGTGTATAAATACAGACGAGCCGCAGCGTAATGGTTATTTGGTCAGAGACGGTAAAGCTCTTTGTCTGAACGGCCTGCCTTTGTTCTTGCTACGCGTAGTGTTGGGTTAGTTAGTCAATTGTGACTAATAGCATAAAGGTTTTTCAGTGCTAAAGATTTGGGTAATTATTACTTGGGTTCTACTCTGCTAATATATAACAGAAAGTAATGCAGTTACACCAGTTCAACAACAGGCCGAGAGCCAGTATGACGTTAGTTATTTTAAAGCAACTAGGACGTACCTCACATAGCGACTTTATAAAATCTAGCATCGGGTGAAATACCATCGAATCCATTGCAGGGTGCGGTGGAAGCAACGGTGGAACAGTGCTCGTGTCCCATGCGTTATCGGTCTCGCCGTCAGTTGTGGAGCGAGTTGATTTTTCCGCCAAATACGATGTAACAACTTGAGCCCGATGTTCTAAGTCTGCGCGGAGAGGTACGTGCGGCGTCACACGCCGGGTCACTTCTGAGTCGATCCATGCAGCCTTGCGATGCAATCGCTGGATGAAGGTGTATAACTCAGGAGCCAGTTGATCCCTGAGCAAATGTTCAACGAACTCCAGCACCGCTGGTGAAATCGATGCATCGGAGTTTAAAGGATTCGTGACGGTCTCGTGCGGATTGGAATCCGCCGCATCCCCGCCGTTCAAGGAAATATCCATATTGACCGGTCGCGATGGTAAGCTTGACTGTAATAGAAATGAAAGCACTGAGGCCAGAGATGAAGGTGACATCGATAAGTGGCACGATCATGAATACAATAGAAGGATCGTAAACAGACACAAAATACTGACGATGCTTACGTATGTAATACCGAATATTTATAACTCTTCTCAGTTTCAACTGCGCTACTATGAGTATAGATGAGTAAATCGTTGTGACTCGCAATCGTGACGAATGGTTCGTCATTTCAGACCAGATTAAGCACTTCGACCGTGCATCAAAATATGACCAAGACATGAAACAAACTGACGTTGTGCAGTGTAACCCACAATACGCTGAAAGTGACCATGCCGATTACAAACACCAGAATGGGGTATCGTTGCGTCGATCAGAACCACAACCGAGTGTTAGACTCTGATAGAAAAATCCCACCGTTGAATTCTCAACACGAATTTATGAGCCCGCAGCAAAACAACCCATCTCAAGCCGCCTCAGAAAAATTCAAGAATACGGAACTTTTGCAACAACACCGTGTTTGTGTGATCGCAAAGTCTCGCCATCAATGCAGATTCCCATTTACACCACCATAATTATAGAGCACATGTCTAGAGTCAAGCAAAATGCCGAGTAACGCGATGCAGACAAGCAAAATATGCCAATGCGCGTAAAAAGCTGCTTGTTTTTGTAGTTTCACTACATGCATTTTTTATTTATAAAATATAATATAGCATAAAAATTATGACACATTATAAACTATATCGCACGGATGTGCAATCGTGCAGTACTTCTGTGCTGTGCGGCTAACACCGTGCTAAATTGATTGGCCACCGGTAGTGAGCTGCATGCTGAAACACGCTGGTGTCCACGGATGTGCAATCGTGCAGCATTTATGTGCTGTGCGGCTAACATCGTGCTAAATTGATTGGCCAACGGTAGTGAGCTGCATGCGAGTACACGCTGGAGTATCACTACCATTTCTATTTCATCCCTCCTTTATCTGTCTAAGCATGGACACGTGAACAGTATCTAGCCCCATTCAGTCTCTGACTGTGCGGCCACCCTTGCCTGCCATCAGACTTGTATGTTCAACATACATCACTAAGGTTTCAAACCAACTATCAAGTGGCTGTTTTTGCTAGGCCTTTAAAACGGCCGTTCTTAAAATTAATTTTTCCACACTTTTTTCTTTTTTATCATAAATATGATAAAGATAAACATGATCGAGAATCGGATCATTTATAGCAAAATTTGGCAGTTCACCAGACCAGTCCTGAAGGAGCACTTTACTCTTGCTTGGCGAGAAGAACAGCCCATACTTAGATGCCTCCATTGCCATCATATCCAAGGCTTGTTGGATAAATGTTGGGTCTTCGCCCAGTGAGGCAATATCATCAGCATAGTCCAGGTCCATAACCCGCTCACCTGGTAGGAGCTCAACGCCACCCGTGGAGAAACTACTGAGAGCACTCCGGAGGACGTCGTCGATGGCGAAATTGAACAAGAAGAGGGAGATTGGACAGCCTTGTCTTAAACCCGTAGTGGTGCTGAATGGCATTGAAAGGCTATCGTACGCCCTTACCCTCCCTATCGAGGGTGCGTATAGGTCCTTTAGGATAGCGACCTACTTCGATGGGATTCCATTGCGAAGTAAGCAGTTCCATAGGGCGGATCTGTCAACCGAGTCAAAGGCGGCTCTGATATCCAGGAACACCACAATGGTAGGTCGCTGATACAGGTGACGGTGTTCTAGCAACTGTCGCAGAACGAAGATCTGGTCTACACATCCGCGTCCTGGTCGGAAGCCAGCTTGCTCTTCGCGAGAAGTGCCCTCGCGAATCGGGGTAAGTTCGCTACATTACATCACATGCCGATCCTTATATCCCACGCCCCTCATCCCGTTTATCAGTGACCCTCCCTCTTTTCTTTATTCCGAAAAAAAGACAAAAAAGATCAAAAACGGCATGTATAAACAGACAAAAAAATCCCCCTTTTTTTCTTGTACCCTCTTCAAGGTATACTTGTTGGCACATCGTCTGTAAAGACTTGTGTAATAATAATGTTATGTAATAAAATACGAATAATTAATAATAATAATAATAATAATAATAATAATAATAATAATAATAATAATAATAATAATAATAATAATAATAATAATAATAATAATAATAATAATAATAATAATAATAATAATAATAATAATAATAATCATAATAATAATAATAATAATAATAATAATAATAATAATAATAATAATTTATCTGCACATAAGATTAGGATGCAATGACGTTAATTACCGGGGTTCACTCAGCGCCGAATAGGCAGCAACTCAAGTTGATCAAAAGAGATTTCGAATACCACGGATCATTCACAGCATCATACACTTTAGAGGGATAAAGGGTGAACCATTTAGATTTAATCAAGAAGACTGTTTGTATCACGATCGTGAAAATAATGCCCCCTGCGTGCTTCCTTTATTTGTAACGAACTTAACAAAACTAGATGTTCTATTACGCAAAGTTGAACTTAGAATCCCTTGGTAGATAAGATTGCTACAAGAATAAGCAATTCACACGAGTTGAAAGAAGGAATTTATGTAAAGATGCTTTCCTGTCTTTCATCTCATGTCTACTTCCGTCAGGACGAGACGATATAATCAAGTTTTATGCGTATTGAAGAAGAGAAGCTCGAGCAGCGTGGGTGTCTACATGGTGGAGGGATGTACAAATGTTGAAAAATCGGAAAACTTGGATTTCAAAAAACTGAATTTGGGAACATTCTGATACATCTCTATCATATTGCAGGTACTTAGTTCCGAAAACCGGTGACGAATTACAAGGCGCTAGAGCATCGTTCTCATCGATCGTACAGTTAATTTTTTGAGACCTAAACAAGTATCACAAGACAACAAATGTTATACTGCTTTAAATAAAACGAAAAATCTTTTGCGTATTTCTGAAAATGGATCTCACCTCTACAGATGATAAACCACGAAGTCTACGATGTTCGGACCGCACCATATTGTAGACGGAAAGCAGGTAACCGGCCAGTATGGTCTGAAATTTCGCTCGCAAGCCGCGAGTTTCCGGTAAATAGCGACCGATGTGCCAGCGCATATCTAACTCAGCTTCTTTGAAACTCTTGCAGCTTGGGGATCCACTGGGGCTGTCTGCTTCTTCACCCCACTCAACGTCTTTACCGTCCACAAGATTATCAACAGTTGCCTAAACGAAAAACAAAATATACCAGTCAAAAATGCTATCGAAGGTCAAATACTTCCGCGAAAGATTGTTGTATTCTAATGAAACCATTTTCAATATAATTTCGAAATTTTTTAGAGAAAATGCCTTATGTGCACCGAATCAGACAAACTTCAAAATATAATGTTAGTAGCCAGAGGACATCTAAAAGAAACAAAAAGAAAGGAAAAGCACCCCGAGCAGCACTGGTTTGCATACAATTCCAGGGATGATATACGTTATTTTAGATATCGCCAAATGGTATAGATGTAGAAAACGACGATAGCACGATAGCGAGTCGGTACAATGGGATTTGCACGGATTAGAAAGTTGGTATAAAATAATAAACAACGAATTTGTCCAGCACTTAAGATTAAACTGTATTAATAGGTGACTACACTCCACCCGTAAATAAAGTTAAACAAAACCGACGGAGAGAAAATAGACTGACTTTGAAACCGGCGTAATTTGATGCGTCCATCCACAAAAGTTGACGCCAGCTGGTGACGTATTGCAGATCGAGATGAGTGAACAAGGTTCCAGAGCGACTTCGCAAGAGACGTGAAAATTGATCGACACGAGCCAACGCCTCGGGCAATTCCATACGGTGCGTCGCGACGATGAGGCGGCTGAAGTTTGCGAAAACCACGTCCACGTGGAGGTGGTTGAGCTCGTCGATCAGTTTTAGGAACACCTTAAAAGGCAGAACAAAGTGAAGCATTCTGACATGATAACATTGCGAGTTGAGTAATAATTGGCACGGGTATGTATGTATGTATGAAATCACAAGCCTGATTCAGGCAAAGTGCCGCACAGCCAGAGACTGCACGTGGGCATAGATACTGTCAGGTTGCCCAGGCCTAGCTACAGATAACTTCACGCTTTCATATATACATAGGTATGGTATGAAAGCACAAGCCTGATCCAGGCAAAGTGCCGCACAGTCAGAGACTGCACGTGGGCTAAGGTACTGTCAGGTTGCCCGGGCCTAGACAGATATGAGGAGGGAAATAGAAATGGTAGTGAGACTCCAGCGTGTTTCACCATGCAGCTCACTACCGTTGGCCAATCAATTTAGCACGATGTTAGCCGCACAGCACATAAATGCTGCACGATTGCACATCCGTGACCTATATATAGGAGAATATTTGTAGCTTATAATGTGTGTGTTGTTCACGTAATGTTCACCAAATCACATTACTTATTTAGGGCAATTGGTAATAAAGCTAGATGACTAAATAGCAAACTTCTTTCACAGTGTCCTGTGATCAAAAATCGCGAGTTTTAATACAGCACTCGCAGATCTGTTCATCTTGCTCATCTCATTGTTCGCCCTTAATCTTCATTTGGCAGCAAATTGACGATGGTGATCGATGACGCTGTGGAGTTTCGGACCTCGAGGAACACCGGGTCGTTAACTTACAAAAATGTGTACTTCTTTACCGCACAAGTAAAACCGTGTTAAATCGATTTATCGTTGGTAACATGTTGCGTACGGTAACATGCCGGAGTCATGCTGCCAGTATCCACTTCTTCTATAGCTATCTGTAAGCGAGCCAGATGAAACGCTAAAACAGTTCTTGCGTGGAATCCGTTGAAAGGTAAACGAAAAACAGACGTTAGAAAACATTATTAAGGCAAAGGTGTCGACCACTGGTGTCTCCGACGCATCCTCAATGTTCGATGGGATGAGCGAGTAACGAATGACGAGGTTCGCCACCGTTGTTTTGATATCCCTCGCCTGAGTTCGATATTGCGACAACATCGACTGAGATGGCTTGGCCACATCCTGAGACGCTCGGACGCTGAACTAACCAGGATGACACTATCGCCGACACCCTGCGCAGAATGGCGTTGTCATCGCGAAGGACAAGTGAAGACTTGGCTCGCCACCGTGAGATCGGATATGGAGCTGCTTGGTCTACGATCGGTATACGGATGGCGCACGTGGGACCAGACCTGGCATAAAATCTGCGCGGATCTCGCTTCTAACCGCCGAGCGTGTGTGGCTGTAATCAGTGACGTCAACGAAGCTGACTCATCCTCCAGGAGGAGATAGTCGCAAAAAAGTAAAGTAAAGTAAGTGTTGGCGGAAGTAGATGTAAAAATGGAGCGAATTAAGAAACGGAAGCTTTTATGCCCACAATCATTCCGGTTGTAAAAACTGCAAACCAATTATTTGCCATAAATAAACAATAATGTAAAAACTTGCCTTTTGCATTAACTTCTGCACGGTTCGCCGCAAAGCAGGGTCGTAGAGAAGCGAGCGCGGGGATCGCAGCCATTGATAGAAATAGATTATTTGCTCATCGGCCATTGGATTTTGATACTCTGTCACATCTCGAACCCAACCCGTAATCATGGTTCTAAAATTCCCCGATAAAAACAAGAAGGCGGTGTAAGTGGTAGCAGAAAAGAAATCAGCTAAGGACAACTTGTCCAGAATTAATCTGCCAAATATCGCAGTTACACCTAAAGAGTGAAACGCGATCGAGCATCTGTTACAAGAGGGATCATTAGTGAATGACAAAGGATCGGTTTAAAATTGAAACACATAAAACGTGTCTAAAAATAGCCATGCAAGCCGAATACCGGGCTTACAGTTAGCCACTACCGCTGTAAACTCTGATCACAATTTCGTATGTGCAGCAAGCAGTTTTCGGTTAGAAAGCGAGCCACAGTAAACGTGACAAACTCGAGAGATTATGTGCCGCTGCTTATAATTGGAAAGCAATTTCGGAATTGACTAGTTAAATCAAATTTGTAATGCATAGAAGCTTCGCTGAACTCATTGGTCTGCAAGTCAATCAGCATTTCACAGCAAGAAGCTTCGATGCGCCACATCTTGTAGTTTTCCCCAGACATGATGATTTTCAAACACTAGTCAATGAATGTTATATTTCATGGTTCAATTCATCGTGTGGAGCATGTGTAGAGATTGAGTCTAGCATTGTCAATGCTAAACTGCCGGTTATTAGGTAGGTGTGGTTTGAACATGAGCCTGAAAAGGTCTACAGCATTTCGTGAAGGACAGTACTACTTAAAAGAGAATGCGACAGATCACGAAGCACTCTATCGGTGGGACAGTATACAGTAGAAATTGTCTGGTAACCACTCATTAGCCTAAAAATATTAATTTCCGGTCCGTTCATATATATATCTGTGTGTGTGCGTGTATGTGCCATACAATCATGCAAAAATAAACAGCTGAAACAGGTGGGTGGGGCGGGATCACAAAAGCTAATGGATTAATTGAAGTGTGAGCGCACACAAACTGGAATGAAGTGCCTGCACCTCTGAAGGAACATGTAACTAATCAGGTTTCGTGAACGAGCAACCCGGCTTTCACAGCCATGCACCATGAGGTAGCGTAGGAAAGTTAACAAATTGATACAGGAAATGAAGAAACGAACTGTGTGTATGGTATGAAAGCACAAGCCTGATTCAGGCAAAGTGCCGCGCAGTGAGAGACTGCACGTGGGCTGAGATACTGTCAGGTTGCCCAGGCTTAGACAGATATGAGAAATTAAATAGAAAGAAAACAGAAATAGAAACGAACTGAGAAAACCAAACTCTACCTCAAAACGCGAAAAGCCGCACTGCACGCAGCGGTTTCGTCATAACTCGTAATGTTCGCGCCCAAATTCATTCCCTCGTTGATCTGCTCATCCAACGGTCGGTCAGCGGCAGACAGGCGATCGAACGAAAGCAACGTCGCTCCCTCGAGTTCCGGTATCCGATTGGCGACAAGCAGAGTGTTGATCGCCAAGTTGGATAGTTCTAGTTCGACCGTCACGTGAGGATACGAACCAGGGTGATTGATTTCCGTGACCTATGGTCAGAGCGGAAAGCGGTATTATTCAATAATTGACGAAATGGCCAAACAAGATGAGGTTTGTAGTAAAACCAAACTAATAGAAATCCAAGTCCACGGCTGACTTTATTATAAATAGACAAAGACAATACCAAAGATGAATAGTATCTGGAAATTTACATGATGCCACATCTTAACATTTTGGATTTGCTAGGTAATTGTATCGTTGAGCACAATGGTTGAACGCATCAGCCTAGTATAACGTAAACTAGTTGCCAGTTTGAGAACCGACAGGGAAAGTTGGTGGAGTTCTAAGGCTACGGAAATGGAATCTGCGGCATCTGTAGGCGATTGCAGAAAATTGTTCCAACTCGTCAGAACTACTGGAAGCGAGCGACCAGGCATCAGTGAGCTGATACGTGAAGCAGATGGTTTGCCAGTTTTTAACATGCACAGGCGCATGGAACGATGGGCAGAACATTTTGAGGCAAAGTTTAACTGGCCTTCTACACCCACTGATTTCGATAATACAGAACACTGTACCCCACGGTCAATTTCTCTCGAGGCTCCGACTCAATCAGAGATTTACAATGTACTTCCGAGCCTTAAGCGCCATCGGGCATCAGGTGCTGATGCTTTGTTTCCGTCATTGTTCAAAGATGGCGGTTTCGCTTTAGTTCGCGAACTTCAAGCGCTGTTCGCCAACATATGGGCTGAGGAACGCGTTCCGATCCCTTGGGGAGAATCAGTAATTGCTCCTATTTTCAAAAAGGGACGGCGCGATTCCTGTGAAAATCATCGGGATATCAGTCTCATTTTAGTAGCTCCTAAAATACTGGCGTCCATAATGCTTCACCGATTGAGTACCAACCGGGAAAAGCAAATCCGTGAGCAGAAAACTGGGTTTCGTGCCAGCCGAGGGTGCATAGATCAAATTTTCACATTCCGTCAGTTACTGGAGCAACGCCACGCTTTTCATAGACCAACTATCGTGGTATTCCTTGACATCCGAGCGGCATTTGATTCAATCGATAGTGAAAGTCTTTGGAACTTTCTGCTGAGACATGGAGTGCCCGAGAAGTATGTTTGGATCTTGAAAGCATAATATTGCCAAATTTCAGGCAGGGATCGAGCGTACGGACAATTGTCGTCCTCGTTCAATATCTCCAGCGGGGTGTGGCAGGGCTGCCCTATCTCGCCGTTCCTTTTTAAATTCGCGGTCGACGATGTCCTGAGAAAAGCTTTACCTGGTCTGGTGGGCGCAGGTGTTGAACTTCTGTCGGGTGAGAGAGCTACCGATCTAGAGTATGCGGATGACATCGCACTTCTGGGAGATGACCCTCATATAACGCAACAAGCCCTGGACCGCCTGGCATTGAAGCTTCAAGCTATGGCATGTGCTTTGCGCCTAACAATTGTAAAATACTTACCCAGGACTGGAGCGGCTCTCTTCCAAACGTAACTGTGTGCGATGTCAATCTTGAATTGGTCGACAGCTTTGTTTACCTTGGCAGTTGTATCTCTTCTGGCGGTTGTGTCGAGGACGAGATCTCACATCGTGTTCGCAAAGCGGGTGCAGCGTTTGCTAACCTTCACCACTTGTGGCGTCGACGCGATGTTTCACTCCATACTAAAGGCCGAGTGTACAACACAGTGGTGCGTGCTACACTACTTTATGGCTGCGAAACGTGGTCTATCCCAGCGGGATATGTCCGTCGGCTTTCTGTTTTTGATACCCGTTGCCTGCGTAGAATCGTTCGCATTCGGTGGCAGCATCGTGTTACAAATATCTATATCTGCAAGCGGGTGTTAGGACCAGGTGGCAACGGACTGAGAGAAATGCTGACGCTTGCTCGCTTGCGATGGTTGGGACATGTTTTAAGAATGCCTATTCATCGTTTACCGTACACCGCCTTATTCGCAGAGCCTGGCAGAAGCTGGGAGAAATCATCGAGTGGCCAGTCCATGACGTGGCGCGTTGGGATGAAGAAACTCACCGTAGCGCTAGGCTCAGTTGGGCGTATTCGTTTGCCTGGGTGGGGTCCAAAAGCTCCACCTAATCGTTGGCTGGAAACCTTACGCGATATGGCTACAAACCGAAGTCAGTGGCGCCAGTGTATTTTATTGTGTCATAATTTTTATTCGGTACTATTTTACATGAAAAAACAAAACAAAAACCCAAATAATCGCATGCAGTGAAACTACAAAAACAAGCTGTTTTTTGCGCATTTGATTTTTGCGTATTCCGCTTGCCTGCTTTCCCTTTTTCAAGCGCTTGCTTATCTGCTTTTCCTTCTACATATTGTTTGGCACTTTGTCTGGCTCCAGACTTGTGCTTCATGATGATGATGATGATGATGATGAGTATAACAGTGACACCGAGGAGCGATCGCATTTAATGAAAGCAAATTAACCACACGAGGTGAAATCTGGCGAAATGTCAAGCACAATGACGAAAAGTGGAACTTACTCCCGCCTCTTCCATTTCCAACAAAAGACGCTGATCGTCGGTCTCTTTACCGCCCAAATCCGGGCAACCGTTCGGCGAACACCAAAGGATGTGATTCTGCTTTATCAGGTGTCGTGCAAAGAACAAATCACAACCGAGCTCGATGGCAGCAACAGAACTGGATGGAAGTTGAACGCCGCCCTCAGCTGTGAGAAGATCGATCGGGGCGGGAGCCTCAGCGACCGGCAGATTGGCTACCGGGATGTGCAAATAACGAGCCAGTTCTAACTGACGCTGGAACCGGCCTTCTGACTAATAGCGAATGAACGAAAAGTAAATGCTTGTGGTTTTGCATATCATGTACAACTATTTAAATCAGAATGTAACAGATCACAACAAATATCACGATGGCCAAAGAATAATTTAAAACATACGGCTGGGAAACTAAATATTAGTCTATCGATATTCTTTCAAGTAAAAGCACAAGAGTCGAGAACAAGGGTAGCAATAAAAAGAATTCTCAAGATAGTGTGCAAACACGCTGACAAACTGTTCAAATTTTTTTTACATAATTTGGACTTCAGGAAATCACATCCTCTGCCTCTGACAAACAAGTCCAGCTTCTGGCCTGCACGAGTTGCTCCTCGAGCCCGGCGGGGCGAGTGACTGGCGCCTGAAAACCAGTTTGCTTCGGGCAGATGGAGCTCGTTAGCCTGGGAGGGCATTTCATCTAGGGGAAGGAAAACCCTGATTTTAAACCTCTGCTGCCTTGCGAGATACCCAATCGCGGGAAAGGCTTCGGGAGAAAACCATGAGGAAAAATCTGGAGCAGAGTCTCGGAGACGGTTAGTTGGTGCACACCACCTCTTTCTGGCAACTCCCTGCTGCCTTGCATGTTGCACTTGGTTGTGGAAAGGCTAGAGACGCTGACTCGAACAAACGCCGAGTGGTGCTGGGGACGCCAATTTGTACCCAATTCCCAAGACTCTTAAAAAAGCCGACTCATCCTCCAGGAGGAGATGGTCGCACAAAGGTAAAAAGTACATCCACACGAGTCAGACACTCGTAGCATGGTTACCAGCTGATGATGTACAAGTCAGCACATTTAAAAACGATGCCATCGAAGTTAAAAGTAATCGAAGCGCCGAACCCAGAAAGGGGCAACCCAGTGGTACTAAGGTTTTATGCGCTATAGACCATCCAACCGATAAACTCTATATTCCCCTCGTAACGTTGATGACATAATCGATAATAGTTGGAAAACAGTAAAAAGTTACCAGTTTCAGAGGTCTGCAGGAAGCTTCAACCCTACATAATGTTAAAATCTCGTACAGCGTAGATCTTGACCTACTCAATTGCAAAATATCATCAAACACCCGATCTTATCATATCAGAACGTTTCGGTATCGAAGGTTCTTTATTGCATTGGTATCTAGATGTTATTCCCTAAAAAGGGCTCCGCTAATGTGGTACGATCAAATATATTTCGTTTATGTGATGTTTAGCACATTTATACTTTCTTATTAAGGCTTTTTATACTTAGTATGTACAGCTTTGTGTTTATAATCATTGCATGCATGCATGAAAGCACAAGTCTGATCCAGGCAAATGCAGCACAGTCATTGAATGCACATGGGCTAAGATACTGTAAGGTTGCTTAAACCTAGACAATGTGTGACACAATAATCGCATAATCCCGTCTGATGGCATCAAGAAATGATATTAGACAACGCTCATAAACGGTTCAGCGAAACTGAATACGAACATCACAACAAGTGCTGGCTTACTTGAATAAAGAATCGGATTCCGCGTTTTATTGCAGTCCGCTGCCAGTTCAACAGGCTGTAAGCATCGGTATTTGGATCAATATCATCTGATCCTTGGTTATCCGTTTCATCTAAAACACCACCGAGGGGGACTACCGGGAATTCAGACAAGTCATTCAACTGCGGGACACGGCGTCTGGAGACAACCGAGTCGCCGAGTGCCCAGGAAATATCCTTTTCGTCGGGCGAGAGAGTGGTAGACGGCTGGCTCGGTGCGTGAAGCAACACGATGATTGGGGCTGCTGACGAACCGGATGCGTTGTTCGGTTCCTGGGGTCCACGTTTTCCTTGACGAATGGTACGCAACCAACGTTGAACCACACGTCGTCCCTGGGTGGCATCTGCCTCGACACGTGTCTCAAAGGTGAGCGAGGACGGAGGAAAATCGCCAGCAGCAGCAGACTCGCCCACAAGCTTACGCAACTGTTTGACGTAGAGATTATCCAAATCGGGAAGGTGATTCACGCGAGCATTGTCAATCAGACAAACGTAAGCAGTGGCGGTCCAAGGAACAACCAATAGGTAAATCTAAAGAAGGATAGTCAAAAAGCGAGAACCTCATTATATAAGTTTAAAAGTGCGACAAATTCACGTTGAAAAAACAAAAGTCGTTGAGGCCTGATTGAGAGTTTGCGTGAGAAAACATCGTCTCATGGAGTGAAGATAAACCATTACACGCACCTCCGAAAGCTTCGTGATGTTCCATGTAGGTTATGTCGTGCTCACGTTCCCAGCAGTTACATACCACAACCGGTTTCATGCTGCTTGTCGACATACAATTATAACTTTGTTCACCACTGTTTAAGGCACACTGAATATAATCTTACTGTCTCCATCTGATGACGGTAAACAGCCAACAACTGGATGTGGTGTGCGGGGGGAGGAGAGCAATAACATAATTTGGTCGTTTTTAATCGTCTTGAGCGTTGGACCAAGAATCACTTTGTGATTCTATTTTTAACAACGTGGTTCGTAGCACAAACCTTATGTAACAGTGATATTCAAGTCTAACTTTGTTTACCGCTTTATCACAGTTTAAGGCTCACTAAATCTAACCTTATTGTCTCAACTTAATGACGGCAGACAGAAAGAAACCGGTTGTAGAATTTAAGTGCTGGAAATGTGAGAACTACAATGCATACGTCATTTTGAGCGTATTGGGTGCTTGACCGGGAATTACTCTCTGATTCTTAATTTGAACAGTCAATAAGCATATGATGTCGTTCAGAGGCTGAGATGGTTTAACACAAAAAAGGAAAAATCAACCTACCTGGCGTGACGGCTCGCGTCTATTGGTACCCGGAACTTGATGTTGGTAGTAGAATAGAAAAAGATGTCGGAAATTACTTTCGGACAAATATGGATGTTGTGCCAACGAGCGGAACCGTAACTGATCCAAATGGAACACGGCTTCCTCAACCGATGCACCCAAAAAGCTATCTTTCTTCAACGACTCCCGATCAGGACTGCATAGGCAACCGAGCTTCGTCAACGCACGGAACAGTGAGGGCATGTTCAATTCGTAAACACCCTCGATATCCGGTCGAGCTAAATCGGCAGCGATTTCGGCCGCGTGGAGTAGATACACTTCCTCGGGAACGTTGTATTCATACAAATGGTAGACCGAGTGACTACGTGGAAGAATGCGTCCCGCGCCGCCGCCACCAGCAGCAGCTCCAGCGTTGGATCCCGCAATCTTCCGATACAACGGTCCAGAATCATTCGGTTTGGGAACACGCAAGTTTACGTAAAAATGTCTCGGAACGATCAAGGTGACGGGTCGTAGATTGGAGGTGGAATCGGGGGAATCGATGGAAATCCACATTACGAAGCGGCCAAGTTGATTCGGGTCTGGGGTGATTTCAATTATCTGACCGAGATAAGCAAATACTCCGTTAGGATAGAACTGTGGAACATCGGGAAATAAAGCTAGGCAGAGATAACATACAGGTTCGCTGCTTTACAACGATGCAAGAAAGTACAGCGTTTGAAAGCCAGTTGAAGTTTGTCATAATAGCAGATGGTGGGTCTCGATAAAAATTATCAGAAAACGCATGTTCCACGAAAACCTCTGGTAATAGCTTCATATATATGGTACGATATGGTATGAAAGCACAAGCCTGATCCAGGCAGTGTCGCACAGTCACAGACTGCACGTGGGCTAAGCTACTGCCAGGTTGCCCAGGCCTAGACAGATATGAGAAAGAGGTAGTCGTATATAGTGGTAGTGAGGTATATTTTCGGAAGTGCAATCGCGCAGTATTTCAGTAATGCACAGGTGACGTGCTGAAGTGATTTGCCAAATGTGCGAGCTAAAATATGCTGAAATCATTTTCTCAGTCTAGATCTGAAAACCTGACTGTGCGGCCACTGACTGGACAAGGCCTGTGATTTCATACACGTTTTCAGATTGTGTGCATCAACTGATAAAGATATTTTCTGATATGGATCCCCATTTGGTTAGTATTTCTTGAATGCAACGTTTTGCCATCTGAATTAGCACCAATAAAAGGTGAAACTGATGCATTAATGTGCGATAATTATTTTAGTTCTAACATGAGTAATCATAAAGTTCAAATTTGCCTCGCAAACAATCGTTGCGCTTTTGTGCTACATCTTACTTTTCAGTTTGTCTCGAAGAACCGAATGCTATGGAGATCAAAACTTGCTTGCAACAACACAATCACGAAACCAACCAAGCCTGTAAACTACCAACGATAACGAACAAACGAGTGACTGGCGCCTGAAAACCAGTTTGCTTCGGGCAGATGGAACTCGTTAGCCTGGGAAGGCATTTCATCTAAGGGAAGGAAAACCCGGATTTTAAATCTCCGCTGCCTTGCGGGATACCTGATCGCGGGAAAGGCTTCGGGAGAAAACCCTGGGGAAAAAACTGAAACAGAGTCTGGCAGACGGTTAGTTGGTGCACACCACCTCTTTCTGGCAACTCCCTGCTGCCTTGCAGGGAGCTGATTTGAACAAGCGCCGAGTGGTGCTGGGAACGCCGCTTTGTACACAAATTCCCAAGACCCTTCATTGAAGCCTATTCATCCTCCAGGAGGAGATAGTCGCACAAAAGTAAAAGTAAAGTAAAAATTAAGCCATACAAACATGAAAATACAATGCATGAATAAAAATCACGGTGTACCTGCCAAGTGGATGAGAGCAATGCCAAACGAGTTTGTGCTAAATAGCGTTCCATGCCACGCTGACGTTTAGCAGCCGTGGTCACACCGAACAAACCATCATCATCCAGCTCGGAGGCCTCGGTTAATTGCTGATTAGCGAAATACTGTCTTCGAGCCGCTTGAATTTTCCATTTCATTTGATGGAACGACAACCACTTCGCAAAGTCCGACGAAGACGCAACCTCTTGCAGTCTCGGAGGATCGCCTAGTTGTGTGCGCCAGTGTTCTGGAGGGCCGGATGGAACGCGGGACCGTTTGAGTGATGGACGAGCGAAGGATGACGTGGACGGATGGATGGTGGGACAATCTTCAACATCGACAATTGATTTGGCCTGCGGTTGAAACATTTCGGTCAATTTGCGTTGCTTACATGAGTCCGTTTTCTCAGCCAAACGACGCAAAAGCCAGTCTGGATGGCTTACGCGGGGAACTGGGTTGGGGATTTGTTGAATTGCAGCTGGAATAGTTATGATTTTTTGGATGGCGTTGCCAAGGCGTTCCAAATAGTAGGACCAGTCCAAAATCTCCCGAAGATCAGTATGCTCGTCCAGACTAGAATCTTTCAACCATTTACGTAGGAAGTGCCGTTTAACAGAAGCTTCTGCCTGTAAAGCATGTTCAAATTGTTCAATTTATACCTCAGGTGGTAATTCCTGTAAAACGATCGATAATGCGCAATATGGGTGAGGTGGATGCAGTACAATCCCAGAATAAGTCGCTAATGACAGCCAAATGTATACATCACCGGTAAAATTATTACAGTTGGAAGCCATAAGTAAACTTTTCTCTCGATGATATTCTCGAAAGGCTTGTGTGAAAAGCACTGCTCACTCATTTGTACAACACGGCAGCACACGGCCGGCGTATCAAACAAATAACTTTTAAGGGATTCGTGGAGTCTCGAATTCTTCATGGAACGGTAATGAACCGGCATTCGATTAAACAACACCTTCCGTGGAGAATGGTGATTCAGTTTGATCATAAACTTGTGTTTGGTCCCATCCATATTATGTTCATGTGATTGAACACAGCCATTGTTGCCAGATACATCAACCAGAGGCTTCCAGGAACAACTTGTCTACCATTTGAATAGAACGACGGAATTCCTATTCGGTATTTCGCATCAAGCTGTACAATACACGCGTAACAAAATGGAACTGGATATTATCAATATCGAACATTACGTATGTATTGTGGAAATTGATGCGAAATACCGAAAAGGAATTCCATCCTCCATTTCTCTATTGTGTTTCTGGTACGTTGAAAATGATTGTTGTGCCGGTCTCTGATCAGTGCAAGCAAAATGAAACCAGTTGTTTGCATGAAACGCTTCGTGTTTGAGCACAGACACGCAGCCATTGTGTTTGGGTGACTGTGCCCTAGTTTCAAACAGATGATTCAAAATCCAAATCACCACAAGCGAGGAAACTCGGCAAACACCATACGAACAACATCCATGCCCTGAGTAGCGAATCTGCTCCACTAGGGCTAAAACCCATTTTTGTCCGCATTCTTCAGGTGTTTTTAGGCAATTGGGACAAAATTATACATTTTCTATTCGACACGGGTAAGCTCATAAAGTGACTAACGCGCTTACAAATCATGAATAAACAGGTATTATGCCCATGACTCGCATTTCACTACTTACGTGTGCACATAGCATTCAGAAATGTGACCAGAACTGACCGTGCCTACCTTGATCAGCTGTTCAAGTTTGCACAGCGAAACAAAAATCCGCTTATAAAATGCGGAAAGGCTTTCGGTTTTAGAAACAAACAAAGCTCCAATATGTGGTTTGAAATGAAACTCGAGTTGAGTAACTATAGCCACTTGTCTAGGCATGGGCAACTTGACAATATCTTAGCCCACGCGCAGTCTCTGACTGTGTCGCACACTTTGCCTGCATCCAGACATACACCTGACAAGTCTAGCAGAAATACGAAGTGTATCTAATTCGAACACACAAGTGAATGAACATTATTATGATTATTTTAGTACCTGAAAAATGGCCAATGGTATAGCACGTTCCGTTACCGGAGCGCCATCCGGTTGCTTGGAAATAACAAAGCGACACGACAATCCGGCGTCTTTCACGATCTGATCGCCAAGAAACTCAGCCATGCGACGCGCGGTGCTGATCGAGGTGGACTTTTGAGTTCCATAGTCTTCTAGACGCCTGGACATGCTTCGATTTTCGGAAATGAGTTCAAATAATTCACAATCAGGCATGTCTTCTCCTTTGGAGTACAACACATCCAGCCAGTGATCGGCCACGCGAGCAACCGAGGAATACACCTCAGTCAACGTTCGGCCACGGAGAAACGCCTCAAATACCGAAGACTGAAAGATTTTAATCAATTGCAGTTCCCCGTTCCGCTTGATCTCGAAGCCTTTCAATTCAGCCAGGCTTCCGTCAAAGTTGAACACTGCGTAGCGTTTTTTCAAGCGCTTCCCTTCCTCCTTGGCCGCGGGTAAAACCATCGCCTTGTACGGGCCGTCAACTTCGAAAAAAATTGAATTTTCCGATCGCACTTTGTACGTCATCGATACCGGATCCACGAGCTCGTGATATTGATGGTTGGTGAACAGGTCTTGAACGAGAATATTTAAAACCGCACCCGGGTACGAGATGGAAACGCGTGAGGGTTTGGGAGCGGTGGTTTTGAATTCGAGATTTTGCGGAAAGCTAGCTGGTAAGATACACCAAATTCCATCCGTGTCCAGCTCCAAAGGCCGACCAATCTGAACGAAGCCAAATGAAATAAATGGACTCATTTGAAAGAAATTGAGAGAACGGCACAATCAATAAGGAACAAATGTAGTACACTAATTAGTGAGTACCAAAATGGATCATTCGCGAGAAACACAAGAGAAATTATCGCACAAGATCTGAGAAAAGAGCTAAAAGAATTAATAACAAAAGAGATTACGATGTCATTATTGTGGACGCTGAAACAAACGGACCAAGATTAAACTGTGTGTACAACGAATTACACATCGTTATAGCTCTCTATGAAGGAAATGTTGAATAGCTTTGTCAAAAAAAGAATAAGAGTTATAAATAATACACATGAATGGGGTCAAACAGTCAAATCAGACAAAGCCCCATCTCAAAAAAGGCTATGACCGTGAGGAGATGCGGTCAGGTTGTCGAGAAGTAGGTAAAGAAATAAAAAGTATTTAGATGTGCAGGCCTGTGGGCTGAGATAATATCAGGCTATCTAAAACGATGCACAGCGCTTCCTTAATGGGATATTTAGGGAAACCAAAGGAAAACAAAAATTGACAATCAGGTAAAGTGGAAAGGAAGGATGAAACCAAAAAGTTGATTGCCGCATCTTACGGGTCTATGTATATTTCTGACTCTGTTAAATGTCAGTGGTAGCGATGTTATCAGGGACTCACAAGCGCCGAGTAAAGAACTGTTCGGTCGCAGCAGATACACAGGCGCCTCGATAAACTGAGGCGCTGATAAAGGTTTTTCACATGATGAACGAATAACACTTTTCCCACGCATCTGTGACCGCTGTCAATCAACCGCGGACTCAGATAATGACACCAAAGATAGTGAAACATGTGATGCCAGAAAAAACTGGCTGAATGAATGACTGAATTCAAAGCGTGACGCGTTCCTGTAGACTACCAGAGGCTGTAACGCTGTCCGGTATTCACGATGGCTGTGATGCTCGGACGTTCTACACTGGTTTAAATAACACGTGTACTCTGTGTGGGATAAAATACTTACCTGTTCAATCAATTCCCTAGCCCGTGTGATGATGTTTGCTCCGGTGTGACACACGATCCCGGCCATTTCCATCGAATACCAACGAGCCCCACGACGCATGACGTAACCGTAGAAGGAATTCAGGATGCACTTGTGGGCTAACTGCAAACTGTCATAAAGAACGAGCATGGCGTTGGCCTCTTTGACCGCGTTTGAATCACCAGTTCCAGCGGATAAAGCGGCTGAAGCCTCGTCGAACCGACGCTTCCAAACCTACAGAAAATGTGATAATGGATAAAGTTGAACAACGGTATTATGCTTCCATTAATCAGCTGACACTGGACAATGTTGTTCGAAAACAGGGAATCATAAGTGGGTTTCTTACTAATACTAGGCTTGGAATGAACAATTAACAAATAAAAGTGCATTTGATCTCATTTGTGGGGGAAAGTGATTGTTTAGCGTACAGAAAATTGTATGAATGCACTCGGGGATACGAATACGATATTGATAAGTAAGCGACAGCGGCTCCTAATAGTCTAGTGATAACCCAAGAACTGAGTTTGACAAAAGAATCTTTATCCATGGATAAAATTACAAGTATGGAATGAGACAAAGTGCGGCATGTAGACGTGAGCTACGATACTGTCAGGTAGTCCATCCCTAGATAGATATAGAAGAGTGTTTCCAATCGTGAAAGTTTGAAATGAACCGGTTAAAGCAAGTTTTTCCCAGTCTTTTTAATGGCGTGTTTGCCTGAAATAGGCGTTATTATCCCATATAAATTAGATGATAAAATTGACACGCCAAACCAAAAGTCTAGCTTACCTTGGTCAATCCTTTGAATTTGTAACGACGATCGCGAAAAGCTCGTACAGTATCCACGTAAAACGAATTCTCCCGCTGGCATACCATTGCCGTGCGCTCCTCGATTCGAGTGTTATGAATTCGCTTGTAAGCACGCCGACAAAACTCTGTCAAACGCTTCTTCTCCACATTGGCTTGTTCTTCTTTGGATAGCTCGTGAAAAGGTTTGAGAATGGTCTTCGATTGACCATTGGCCTCCGTTATTTTGGTTGGAAAACGTTCTTGCGCGAGCTGGGCTTGAGTACGATAGACCTCGGTTCTCGACGCAGTCCACAATTCACCACGCCACGTCCAAGGCATGAAACGCTGGCACAGGACACCGGGTTTATAGAAATTGCAACTAGAGCAACGTGTCGTTGAATCCGAATCGACTGCAGATGGCTGGAGACGATTGGTGAGGATTATGTTCGGATACATCGCGCCCACATCCAAATGATAGATCACAGGGCATTCGATGCGATTGGGCGTTGAAGCGAGATTCGCTAATGATTCCTCGACCTTTTGGCAAACCTGGAAAGCAAGTTTGGGTTAAACGGAAAGTTAACTGCTGGGGTAGCGTACATGATTCCCCATCATCGCCATTATCATCATTCGACTAGATGTTTAGGATTGAGTAGTTCTAAGCAATTGCTGTTTAGCAATGTTCAAAAAGAAAACGGAAAAGATATAAATGAGTGAGCACAGAATGATTGTAGCAAACGGAATTTTATGATTCAACACTGAACAACGTCAGTATCAATGAAAGGCAAAAGCTATTTCCCGACAGTTGAAGGACCATGTGAAATTGATATCGTTCAAACTGCACTGATGTGCAATCGTGCAGTACTTTGTGCTGCGTGGCTAACACCGTGCTAAATTGATTGGAAAGAGGTAGTGAGCTGCATGCTGAAAAAGGCTGGAGTCTCACTACCATTTCCTATTCTTTTTTCTTCCTCATAACTGTCTAGGCCTTGGCAACCTGACAGTATCTTAGCCCACGTGCAGTCTCTGACTGTGTGGCACTTTGCCTGGATCAGGCTTGTGCTTTCATACATTCATACATACGATTAACGAAAAGTTTCATAGTTTCATACTAAATCTTCAGCTTGTTACCAAGCAGAATTTCAACCTGTAGTCCCTTAGACCAATTCATAATTTCGTAAGGATGTGAAGTGTGGAATACAAAAAATCGAGCATTTATACTAAGCGCCGATGTTCATCGACAAAAATATCATTCCAATACTCACTCTACCTCAAGCATGGTATAGATGGCCTTCATCAACGCAATATGGTCTATGAAACTGTTATCTCAGCATGATAAATATATGCTTTCTTACATATTTGTGGCGGAAACTAATCAAGTTTACAGCATTAAAAGGGCCATCTGTTGACAAGTTATAAAATAACGATTTATTTTCCTGGTCCCAATCAGATAAAACGAATGTAACCGAGCTATCTTACGTAACTTGTCGAGTAAGTGACAATGAAGAACACAACAATAAATTGTTGGGATGTAATTACACCGGAGGCCCTTGTTTTATGGTTCTTGAAGTCAAGATGATCGTCTACATCGGACAATGCTCTGCGCCTCGCTTACCTAATTTTTATTACGGGTTTGATCATCTGTTTGAAGCCTTGTCTGGTTCAAGACCAGTTTCACGATGATAAGCATGATGTTTTGAAAACGAAAAGCGATTTAAAATGCACACAGAAGGACATCTGAATCATTTTTAGTTTTCCGCGTCATATACGGCTTGTGTTGATGTGCCATCTAGTTGCAAAACGTCACAAATTTACCATTTGAAGGTACTTCTAAAACCATGACACATCAGAAAAGTGTCTCACTCAGATATTTTCTCCACGATGAGTGATGATGTACTTAATGCAGTACACAACTTCATTATCCGATTACCCCAGATAATGGTCTAGGCATCATACCGCTGCTTCTAAGACACTTCAAGGCGACGCAAATAACAGTCGATACGGTAAAAAGAAAAAAGACGATGATCTAAGGTGTTTTGAGCATTGCTTAACAATGAGCTCAGCAATCTTTACAGGCCTGAACTCGCTAAAATTTGAGGTATCAGAATGCCAGAGTTTAAAATTTATAAAGTATAATAAACTTATGTTGAACGGCACCATATCTGTATCAGATTGTGCAAAAAAAATAATAAACTTGATTTCTGGATAAAAAAAATTTCAAGCACTCGACACTAAAAGATATTCTGTTAATCTTATCAGTAAAGAACATGCGGGCCATCAAACAGAAAATTAAAAACGTATATACAACAGACGTAATTAAATCGCGCGAAGACTCACTTCATCAAAATAACTTTTAGGGATCAGACTATCCAGGGCATCTTCATCTTCTGCGCCAACTTCGTTCAGCAGTGATTTACGTAAACAACGCCGAACGTCAGCTCTCAACTTTTCCAAAGCAGCTGGTATGAGTCGGAACCGCACTGGAATGTCAGCTCGAAATACGCCAGCCTCCAAGGCTTCCACATGTCCACCAACGTAAGTCTCTGAATCGATTAGCTTTCCGTCTTCCGTGAAACGAAAACTGCCGGATTTAGTTGACACGGACCAACCGGACCAAAATTCCCGGCACTTTGTTTTTTGTGGAAAACACTCATGGCAGCATAATGCTTGTACCTTTTAACAGAGGCCTCGTCGCACAATGTACCTGATCCTTTTCTCAGAACGTCATCGGGGTTTAACGGTAGGATCGTACACAGAGCAAACACGAACGGGTGAACGTACTTCATGTATAAGTAGTATGTTGCCACTGCGTCGGAAACAGAGTAATTTGCGAGTTCCCTGGGAGATTCGCGTGCCATTCGACACATCATTTCAGGGTCTACTTCAACAGGGTCATATCGCAATTTGGCTTTGGCAACTGCTTTCAAGCCTCGAGCTCCAACTGGAAGATAACTGTCCCGCTTTACCCTCAAAGGCAATCAATGGTACAACGGGAGTGGATAATACCTCTCCGTCGGAACCGTCCACGTCCAGGTCCAAGGACGACAGTACTTTTTGACGATAGAAACGCTGTCTCTTCTAACCTTGATGATACCCTTAATGAGCGCTCTGGCGTCTAAAACGGCCAATCAAACGTGGTCCCGTTGTAGGTCCGATTATGTTGGGGCGGACACCTGAATATGCATCAAATAAAACGTTAATAACATCTAGCTCGGAAGGCAAGTTTGTGCACCACAATTGTCCAGGGAATTCCTTGGTCTTGGTGTAAACTCAAAGTTCTCCCCTCTTCAGAAAGAATCGGCGGGCCGAGGTTACAGAGCAGATAGCCTGCCCCGTCGAGCATGTAGGAAATCATCATTACCTAGGGAATAAAAACGAAGTACGAGGAAAATGCACACGTGAAAAAAAGATGAAGCAAACGTAGCTCAATGTTACACTGCTCATTTCCAGTTTCAATACAAATAATATAATTTCAAAAACTTTAGTTTAACCATGAGCGAATAGTTTCACCGCTTATTTTTCTTTCTGTGCTTGAAAACTTGAAATTATAAGAGCGCATGCACCGCTCGCTGCTTTTGTTACATGTAATTGCACCGGTTGATTCACCTTTTATGAACCTCATCATTATCATCACAGAAAGCGTTACATCAGTAGCAAGTACCGAATGGTTAACCATGAAAAAATACAGTGTTAAAAGATGAGGATGCGGTGCCTACATCTCGAATGTATTCATTCAAGTGACATCAGCAGGACAGCTTCTTTGAAGCTTTCACTACCTTGCATCATAACGAGCTTACCTTGTCGCTCCATCTGACAACATACAAACACTCCAAGAAGATGCTAACTGCAAGACCGAGAATGAACAAGGTTGAGTCATATCCTCAAGCGGAATTAGCCACTGCGATATCGGAACGCGAAGGCACCAAACCGGAAGACGGACTGCGTCAAATTTCGAAAAATTACTAGTAAGGATATTCAGCTGTAAACGCCATGTAAGGGTTTGGCCACCACGAGTTCTACGTCAATTGGGATGCGGCGTCACAAAGAGAAACCGTTTCGGAAAACATTATGTATGTATGTATGAAATCACAAGCCTGATCCAGGCAAAGTGTCGCACAGTCAATGACAGCACTTGTGCTAAGATACTATCAGGTTGCCTAGACCTAGATAGATGAGAACAAAAATACAAGTAGGAGAGGCAGTAAAACTCCAGTGTGCTTCAGCATGCCGCTCACTACCGGTGGCCGGCGTTAGCCGCACAGCACAGGAGTACTGTACGATTGCACAACCGTGCACTCGGAATTCAGTGGTCTGGTATAAGTAATACATGACCCATCCAGCACAACCTGTGCTAGTTTTAGGTAGAATAAAAAAGAAAATATTTTTTTAAATCTGGTTTCCGATTGGTTATAATCATTCATCACTGATAATTATTTGTTGTTCTAATACATCTACATTTCATATACACCCACATATATGGCAAAAACTCACTTGATCTATCGAAGCATCAGGAAATTTCAGAGGAAGTTTGGTTGTTTCAATATCAAACGCGAGTACGACAGGCTCCGGCCAGGCTACAGTGTCTTCGTGTTTCACAAGCTCTACGTGTGTTCCAGGCCGGCAACGAACTACGTACCAACATCCTGCAAAAACACCCAAGTCAATACAAACACGCATGAGATACGGAACGTCTGATTCCCGAATATCAAGAAGGTTATCCAATGGATCACTACGCATTTCTTTGTTGACTGCAGCCGCGGATCCAGATTGCTGCTCCGAAAGTCCAGCAAAGTGTTCAGCCAGCATTTCGGTATATGTTGATTCGGAGGTAGACAGTTCACGGTTCGCACGAACGCGCAGTGTCAAATCACGGCGGACTTTGACCAACTCATCAACGCTATAGAACACGATCTTCAAGTATGATGCCTTAATACCAACCAAATGGTTTGGAAGATCAAGATCCTCCTTTTTAGTAACATCGATTGAAGCTATGCGCCCGGAATATTTTCGAAGTAGATATGTTATTGTGTCCCGTTCCACGGTAGAATCGCCACGGACAGATACGAAAAAATAGGGTAAATACGAACGGGTAACTTTGAAACGTGATCCATCCTCTTGAATGAAATAAAAGTCAACTGCACTGACCAGACGTTTTGCCTCATCCAGCACATCAGTGGGATGCATGTTTAATAGCCAGCCAACACGATCACCTGGACCAACATAAGGATCAAAGCCGTATTTTCTGTCATAAATGTCGTTTGTTTTGGCACGTAAGAACCGTGATTCGTTGGAAACTGAAAGTGCGTTTTCGGAATCCAAAATATCGAAATCGTCATTCACTTCCCCAGACACTGTTGGTTCTGTTTCAGCATTGGTAATTTGTTCATCGAACTGCTGTCGTTTCGAAAAATGGCCAGTGAATTTGCCGCGTGATTTTTTAAAGTGTTTTGCAGACATAAGATCTTCAGTTCATTCGCAGACTAAAAATCAGCAGAATAAAAATTTAATTACAAAAACAAAAATAAATACAGGAAACTTTAGTTATGAAGAAATCGGAGCAAAATAACTTAGGTATTCGTGCTGCCATATGACTTTCTTTTTAAAAGAACTGACTGATTTGATGGATAGAAATAACTGCTCTGAGTTAATTGTGAACAAGATTGATAAAATGATTTGAAACTTTCAATAAATTCACCGATTAAAAGGATGTGTACTGTAAGAAATTAATGTTTTCAAGTTATGCCGGTAGGTATTCACTGCAAAATTTCTGTTTTTTCGGTGATATATATCCCTTAACGTTCGAATGGGTCAAATTCGGTCACAAAATTTAAAGTTTTATGATATGATAAATTAGACAGATCACTTCCGTATGCCGGGAGTATCGGATCGGCACACGTTCTGCTCTCGTTTGATACGCGTTTGAGACGGCTGAGCCATGCGGCGAGCCAGTTGTCAACAAACTTTAGAAGTGAGGTGAAGCTTGTAAAATAACTCAGGCAGTTAAGGGATATATATATATATATGCAAATTAACAACGCAAGTGAGTCTAAAAAGATTAAGCAAAATGATATGCCCATAATAAGTTTGCAATTTGTAAATCAAAAAAGTGAAGATGACTATAAGAAATAAACATTTATTTACCGCCTCTATTGTAAGGCCATGATCATCATTATGGACAGTATTACACTGGTAATAAATAACGGGCGTTTAAATGCCATACAACCGTGGCATGATAAAATATCTAAAAGGATGGGACCCAAAAGCTACTGAACCTATAAAAGATTAGGCACAAACACTGGGATGAGGTGCCTAGATGTCGAATCAAACATGCATTCAAGCAAGTATTGTGAAGGAATAACGCCAGCTACTAAATGACAAACGTAATGAAAATGCAGCGTCAGAGCCTTCCTAATAACGGTCGTAAAATGCGAACCAAATGCAAAAGCAGACAGCTTCGTTTGGCGGTTTAGGTTTGAAAAATTGCTGAACATTTTCACAGTTTTAAAACCGTTTCTTTGATTACGCAAGAATGATATTCAAAATGGATGAAAGTTTTGAATTCCAAGGAAGAGGTATGAAGTTAGACCTGCTGCTTTTTCCATAAATGACAAAAAACATGTGTGTTGTTAATAATTCGTAACTAGTGTTTAAGATAGTTGCACGAATGTGCAATCATACAGTGCTACTGTACTGCATAGAAAACACAGTGCTAAATTTATTATGCACTCGTACTGAGCTGCCTACGGAAACACACTGAAGGCTAACTGTCATTTCCCCTTTCTTATATTTGTTTAGGCCTGAGCAACCTGAAGGTATCTCACATCATGTGCAGTCTCTGACTGTGCAGCACTTTGCCAAGAGCTGGCTTGTGCTTTCATGGCATATCATACCATACCATTATTATCGTTATGGACAGCATTACATGGGTATAAATAGCGAGTGTTCAACTGCCATACAGCCATGTTAAAATCCTAAAATGATGCGAAATGTTGGAAGCTAAAAAGCTATTGAAATTGAAGAACATTAAGTGTAGACAAAATAATAAACCTTGTAGAGATGGCATTATCGTGGTTGACCAAAACATCGCGCTGAGACTGGACCTTAACACGTTGACTACGTATGCCAAATCGCCGGACTTTCACCAGTGACAATGCCAAGTTTTTTCCATTGCATCAGTGTCGCTCATGCCACGAGTGTAAGAGGAGGTGAGCAGCTCCGTGTATGTTTATTGATTATGTACGCATGATAAAACCCGTGGGACAAATGTGATACATTTTGTCATGTACGGCCAATGTATTTACTGACATACATAGTGGGCCAAATATATAACACTCTCCCGTGGACTATTGCCACTATGTCTATGACTGTAACCTAGTTGTCTGTGCCACATCGTGGTACACGTTCTGTCACGTACACCAAAAATAAGGGCGAGAGTGATATTTCAGATGCTTCTAAATTTTTTACATTTCAACAATAATGCTAGTGCACTTTTTCATCGAGATAAGTTGCATAAAATAAGACCACTTGTAGATATGATGCGCACGAGATATCAGGCTGTTTATAAGCCTGGCCGGACCTTGTAATTGATGAAATCATGGTCGCATTCCAAGGACGAGTAGGGATACGACAATATTTTCCAGGAAAATCCCACAAGTACGGGTTGAAGCTGCACAAGATTTGTACACCTGAAGCGTATACGTCGAATTTTCAAGTACATGCTGGAAAGACTATTGAATTAGATGGCTTAAACGCAACTGAATCGTTGACTGTCTGTTTGACGGAAAGTGTTTTGAATCTAGGATCGACTATTTACTCTGACAACTATTATACTTCGGTGGTTCTAGCCGAGTACCTGCTGCAAAAGAAAACTTAATTGTGTGGAACTATTCGTAAAAACAGAAAACATCTAAGTAAGGACTTGTGAAAGCTAAACTGAAAAAGAATGAAATGAAGTGTCTAGAAAACAGTCAAGGCGTCAAAGCTTACAACTAGAGAGACAAAAGGAATGTGTTCATGCTATCTACTGTCCCAGAACATGGTGATTCCCTGGTTCCATCTGGCAAAATAAACAGAAATCAATAAATACAGAAACCAGAATGTGTTCTTGCATATAACTTAGCTAAAAACGGGTAGATGTCTCATATCAGATGACATCGTACCATTCTCCATTGCAGAAAACATGGATTGACGTAAATAAAAGAGAAATACAAACTCTAAATATGGAGGATATGTGTTATACAATTTGATAATAAACCAAATATTTTCATTACTTTATCCTTTTCAGATAATTATCTATAGATATAATTGCGAAAATAACAACGTCGATATTCTCAATTGAAGTTTTCCTCGAACACATGAGATCTTCGTAGTGGTACATATGTGTACCACTATGTGAATCAGGAACACATAGCGTGGTGCGATGGTTTGTGTACCTCTATGACCCATTGAGCTATGTTGGGTGGTGCTCTCCGAGCACCTTCAGAGTTATTATTATTATTATTATTATTATTATTATTATTATTATCACACAAGTCTTTACAGACGATGTGCCAACAAGTATACCATGAAGAGGGTACATGATGAAAGAAAAAAAGAAAAAAAGAGGGGATTTTTTTGTCTGTCTGTTTACACATGCCGTTTTTGATCTTTTTTGTCTTTTTTGGAAAAAAAGGAGGGGGGATGGTCATTGATAAACGGGAACACAAGCACGGCAGGATTCTCGCCACTGGTTCCTTTCTTTTGCCATCACACTGAGTGTTATCAGCCACATATCTTCACGTTCCTTCGGACCCCACCCGGGTAAGCGCGATGTTCCCACGATGGCTAGTGGGGCTGTTAGACGCTTGAGGGTCTTCCGCCAGGTATTCCTTTGTCCGCCACGGCGACGTTTCCAATCAGGTCCAGCGAGAGCAAAAAGAGCTAGGCGATGAAGGCGTCGCTCATCCATACGGAGAACGTGCCCCAGCCATCTCAGCTGGCACATGGATATATGATCGGAGAGTGGCACAGAGCGATCGCCGAGGACTGCCTTCCTGACGTCATCATTTTTGACTTTCTGTTGCCAGCTTAAACGAGCTATACTCCACAGGCAGCGATGATCAAACGTCGATAATCGTTGACTATCGGCTTGTCGCAGCGTCCACGTCTCGCAGCCATACAGTAGAACTGCTCGTACGGTGGCCTGGTACACTCTGCCTTTCAAGCGTAATCCAACATCGCGTCGGCGCCACAGATGCCGTAGCCCAGCGAAAGCATGGCGTGCTCTTGCAATCCGTGCTGTGATTTCAGCTTCGATATCGCCCCCAGTGGTGATGCAGCTCCCTAGGTAGGTGAATCTGTCAGTCACTTCCAGTTTATGGTCTTCGATCGTCAAATTAAGTGTTGGGTCTGTTTAATCCTGTAGGAACACTTTGCATTTTGACGGAGAGTAATGTAATCCATACAGCGACAACTGATCAACGAGTAGATCCAAAGCGCTTTGTATGGCGCAAGCATCCTCTCCGAGGAGAGCAATGTCGTCAGCATGCACGGATGTGCAATCGTACAGCATTTATGTGCTGTGCGGCTAACATCCTGCTAAATTGATTGACCATCGGTGGTGAGCTGCATGCTGAAACAGGCTGGAGTCTCACTACCATTTCTATTTTCTTTCTCATATCTGTCTAGGCCTGGGCAACCTGACAGTTATCTTAGCCCACGTGCAGTCTCTGACTGTACGACACTTTACCTGGATTAGGCTTGTGCGTTCATTCATTCGGTAGCTGAGCTGTTGCTGCCTGCATGACATCGTCAATCGCAAAGTTGAATAGGAATGGGGAGATCGGACATCCTTGACGAACCCCGCTGGAAATGGTAAACTGCTTGGATAAATCACCATAAGCTTTGACTCTGCCGGTGGTGTGGCAGTACAGCTTCTTGAGCAGGATTACGTACTTCGGTGGGACACCATGGCGAATGAGACAGTCCCAGAGAGCGGTTCTGTCAATGGAATCAAAAGCTGCTCGTATGTCAAGAAAGACGATAATTGTTGGACGTGCGTATTGGTAACGTTGCTCCAAAATTTGGCGCAGCGTGAAGATTTGGTCCACACACCCGCGTCCTCCTCTGAAACCAGCCTGTTCTTCTCGATACTCTGCTTCTCGGTAGCTGTTAAGCCTGGTCAGGATGATTGATGCAAACAGTTTAGAAACCACCAGTATGAGACTTATACCCCTGTGATTACCGCACTCTTTCCTCGGCTCTTTCTTGAATACTGGGACGATGGCTGACGTTCCCCACGCGCTGGGTACGGTTTCCTCGTTCCAGATCCTTCCGAAGAGCACTGACAGCTCACTGCACAAAACGTCGACACCTTCAACGAATAGTTCGGCTGGTAGCTCGTCTAAACCAGGGGCCTTGCGTCGTCTAAGCTTCATTATGTGTGAGCGAATTTCTGCCTCTGTAGGTGGTCCCTGTGGGGCCGGCCACTGAGTGGTGGAGCCACTTGGCTGAGCAACAGAGAGTGGTCGCGGTTGATTGAATTGGCTAGCGAAATGTTCCCTCCAGCGGTCCATTCGCCTTTCTCTGTTGGTAATCAACGACCCATCTGCTTCCGTGATGAGTTCGCTCACGCTGGGCATTCGGGGTCCCGTGGAGCGTATAAGCTGGAACAATTTGCGGGTGTTGCCAACTGCTTGGGCTGCTTCCATCTCGCTTGCCCGCTCTTCCCACCATGATTCTCGGTCCGTTTTGAGGCTGGTCTTCAACTGGTGGCGAATTTGCCTGCGCTGTTCATCATATTTTTCTCCCGGAGGTAAGGAACGCTGTTGGTCAATTAATTTGGCTGTAGCAGCAGATATCCAGTTGGAATCTGTTCGCTTGGATGTTCCACAGCTTTCCAGGCCAGCATGATACATTGCGCTTTGGATTTGAGCCCAATGCTCCTCAATATTATCGGGATGGGGTCCGAGTGCATTAGATAGGGCCGTTAGATAGTTCTCTGCCACTGATCTATCTGATAGTTTAAGCGTATCCAGCCTCGTGATATTTTTCTTACGCGATCCGCTGAAACGCATAGTTAAGTTTGCACAGACTAACGCGTGGTCTGATGATAGGCAGGTCGACCAATATGATCTGCAGTCTTGCACACTGGAACGCCATCGATAACTGATCGCAATGTGATCAATTTGTGTCCAGAGTCCTGTCGAGGGGGATCTCCATGTTGCTGACCGTTGTTTGGAATGTCGGAAGTTGACTCTGCTGAGAAATAGGCGGTGCTCAGCACATAGACTCAACAGGCGTTCACCGTTGTCTGATCGGACGCAATCGAGACCATATGGACCACCGAGGTGTCGTTCACTTTGTGAGAGGCGGCCAACTCGGGCATTAAGATCGCCAGCCAGGATGACAATATCCGACTTTCGCGCTTTACGCAGTAATTCGTCTAGACTTCGGTAGAATTCGTCTTTCGCTAAATCAGCACTGCAGTCAGTGGGGGCGTAGGCTGCGATGACGAAAAGAGCACGGGTGTTCTGCCTGTGTTGACTGATTTTGCATGAGCCACCAAGTCGGACGGCGCACAAACGGCTATTGACAGGTAACCAGTCAATCAAGGCTGCCTCGGCGCGTGAGCTCAGGGCAATACCAACTCCTGAAAGTCCCGCTGCCTGGGCCTCTTCATCACCAGATACACGCAAACGGAACTTGACTCCGGTATTATTCGGTGAGCATAGGTTTATCACATTACTAGAGTCGTGTAAGCGCGTTTCTGATAGGCAGCAGATGTCTACTCTCATCGTTTCTAGTGTACGAGCTAATCCAACCTGTTGTCCTGTTTGTCTCAAGGTCCTGACGTTGAATGCAGCTAGCTTGAAGGGCATACGGGGTTTCAAGAAGTGAGCAATCTGGCTTGGCTGTTCTGTGTTTGGCGAGCTCGAAGGAGCATCTTGACGAGATTCATTGCTTGTGTGTAATGAGGGGCGTTTTATATAAGGATCGGCATGTGATGTAATGTAGCGAACGTAATTTTGACAGCAAGTTGTGGTTGAAGTAGAATCCATGGTTCTTGTTGTAGGCGACATACTACCCGGTTGCCAAGGCCGAAGTAGGGGGTTAGCTTAGGGGACCCCACCCGGAGGCTTTGACTCAAAGGTCTTCCCGCAAGGCAGCAGGGATTTTTCCTCAGGGTTCACTCCCGAAGGCTTTCTCGAACCTTTTAATCGCATAGTCTTAATAAATCACTGGCAGGAATTGTGTGAAATTGTTTTGATTTCTGAATTAGGCTCCGAATAATACGCAACTGCAGAGTGATGTTTGTCGCACTAAAAGCTGCAAAAGCGAAAAGCATTCGAACGCTATAGAAGGAAGTGTTTTTTGTCATCGGACACGTAACAATCATATGGAACGATTAGATGAAAAAAAGCACTTGTTTATTTCAGTCATGGTAAATTGCGCCAGGGAAGGATGTGACATCACCAAGAACTCACACAAAAGCTGCTACTTTTGTAAGCGCCTCGATATGTTGCGCTAAATTATCTGAATTCTGATCACAGCGCTGCCTTCGTAAGCATTTTTTCAAAGGACGTTTTGTAAATCGGTGAATATTCAGAACACGAGAATAACATCGTATTATCTCCAGTGGAAAAAATTGATCATACTATGAAGTCATTTTGAAGCCATTTTTCACACGGAAGACAGCGCATTGGCACAAAGGGATTTTACAGTGTCTTCTAGATTAGTGTAACACGGTTCTGTGTTACCTGACATTTGAATTTCTAATGGGCCTATCCCTGGACTTCTTGACAATACCAGCTCAAATCGAACTAGAATGTATGCTCATGTACAGCCTCCACCTACATAAAAACGTGGCAAACCCATTCTGTTCGACAAATCACAAGGCACCTGCTAGTCATCGCTAACTCATTATTATCATAAGTTGATACTAAACCAAGTTACGTAGGGTTCGTACAACCAACCACGATGTTCAAACACAGAATCACAAAGTGATTCGTGGTCAAGCACTCAAGGCGCTAATGGATGACCAAAGTAATGTGTTGCTCACATTCCCCACACTTACACGCCACTACCGGTTCCGGACTGTTTGCCGTAATCAGCTGGGGACAGTAAGCTTAGGTTCAGTGATTTGTGTCCATAATTCACCATCTCGGAATACGCGCTAGATGGGGTGAATGCATTGAGTAGTACCGCTCGTCAGTATAGGCAGTACATTCTTGCAACACACAGGGAGTTCTGATGCCATTATTCTTGCTTGGGATATGAAAGCACGACTTGGTCACTGAGTGACAACGCGGAGGTGCATTCAGCCTTAATGCTCAGCGCTTCGACACTAGCGAATGATTTCGGTACCTATGTGCACAGAACAGACCATATAATAATAGGATTTCTTTTAAGCAAAAAAAGGTGTTGAATGCAACTTTGCGTTCACGAAACGGTAATCACGGTAATCACGAAACGATGATTAGATATAGACACAAATCGATCACCTCGCTTATGGCCAGATGTTCGCCCCAAATTCGAATCTGTTCAAAATGCAGTACACAGTGTTTAAACAGTTTCTATTCACCGCTCTAGTAGATCGTACTTATCAAGGCAGTTTTCAAATTTTAGGCATGAAGTTTCGTTCGAATATTATCCTGAACTAGTCGGACTTCGATATTGCGTATTTAGTGAACAACTACGCAAAAGTTTGGAGGGTAAATTATCCTTTCAGGGTGAACGTGTTTTCATTCTTGTCGCTAAATTTGTTTTACATAAGCCTTGGTGTTGAATTTGACCTCGTGAACAATTGGCAGGTTGCATCTGTTAGAGTTCAGAAACTTGTAAGATATAGTTGTTCTCCGAGCTGATATGGTTGATTGCGGACGTTTCGTCACCAAACTAGATGACATCATCAGCGGAACTTCTTTCGAAGTGATTGGGCGGCGGGCGATATTCGAATTTATTCGCTTCCCTGCGATCTCATCTAGTGTGATTGACTGATCTTCTTGATTGTGCCCTTTGTTGGCGTGTTCTCATTGGTCCGTAGATTGCATCTAATTGAATGTGTTTATTGATTGATCGTGCTGTCGAATGCCATGCTTCAAGGAACTCTCGTATATGTCGAGTTCTGCCTTTTGCGATTATCTCTGTTTCATCCCAATTGAACTCGTGTCCTTCTTGATCCATGTGCGCCGATATTACCGACTTGTGATCATGTCGTCGAGTAGCCAATTTGTGTTCGTGTATCCTTGTTTCTAATCTTCTTCCAGTCTGTCCGATATAGTTTTTGTCACAATTAGAACATGGAATTCTGTACACGACGTTGTTTCTTTCTTCTTTTGCAAACGTGTCCTTGATTTTTACCAGCTGACTTCTCAGAGTGGACATCGGTTTGTGTGCGACATTGATTCCTAGCGGGCGTAATATTCTTGCCGTAATTTCTGAAATATTTTGTATAAGCGGGAGTGTTGCTCTTGCCGTGTTTGTATTGTTTTCGTGTGAGTGAATTGTTACGTCTTTGTTGCGGATGATGAATCCTCTTGGGTAACCGTTTTTCTGGAATAGTTTGAATAAATATTTCTCCTCTTCTTTCTTGAGTTGTTCGGTACTGCAATGTGTTTTCGCGCGGTTAAATAGCGTTCGTACGCAGCTCCGCTTGTGCGTGACCGGGTGCTTGCTTCTGAAGTTTAAGATTTGATCCGTGTTTGTTCCTTTCCTGTAAACACTTGTTTCAAGGTTTCCCGTCTCTGTTCTTCGCACGTTTATGTCCAAAAATGGTAGACAGTTGTTCGCTTCGATTTCCTTTGTAAATTGAATTCCCGTGAAGACGCAGTTGATTAGTCGATGTGCATCCTCTAAGTTTTCTTTCTTCAGAATCACGAACGTATCATCGACGTATCGACTCCAGAATTTGGGTTGAATTAGCGGCAAGGCGATTCGCTCCAGTCTTTGCATTACGGCTTCCGCTAGTAATCCAGATATAGGTTCCTTTCATTTGTTTATAAAAATATGTAGAGCATACTGCAACTGCTAGAATTATGTCTGCAGACCAACTTCAAATTCAATGATCGCTTTTATAAACAAATGAAAGGAACTCCAATGGGATCACCTATATCTGGATTACTAGCGGAAGCCGTAATGCAAAGACTGGAGCCAATCGCCTTGCCGCTAATTCAACCCAAATTCTGGAGTCGATACGTCGATGATACGTTCGTGATTCTGAAGAAAGAAAACTTAGAGGATGCACATCGACTACTCAACTGCGTCTTCACGGGAATTCAATTTGCAAAGGAAATCGAAGCGAACAACTGTCTACCATTTCTGGACGTAAACGTGCGAAGAACAGAGACGGGAAACCTTGAAACAAGTGTTTACAGGAAAGGAACAAACACGGATCAAATCTTAAACTTCAGAAGCAAGCACCCGGTCACGCACAAACGGAGCTGCGTACGAACGCTATTTAACCGCGCGAAAACACATTGCAATACCGAACAACTCAAGAAAGAAGAGGAGAAATATTTATTCAAACTATCCCAGAAAAACGATTACCCAAGAGGTATCATCATCCGCAACAAAGACGTAACAATTCACTCACACGAAAACAATACAAACACGGCAAGAGCGACACTCCCGTATATACAAAATATTTCAGAAATTACGGCAAGAATATTACGCCCGCTCGGAATCAATGTCGCACACAAACCGATGTCCACTCTGAGAAGTCAGCTGGTGAAAATCAAGGACACGTTTGCAAAAGAAGAAAGAAACAACGTCGTGTACAGAATTCCATGTTCTAATTGTGACAAAAACTATATCGGACAGACTGGAAGAAGATTAGAAACAAGGATATACGAACACAAATTGGCTACTTGACGACATGATCACAAGTCGGTAATATCGGCGCACATGGATCAAGAAGGACACGAGTTCAATTGGGATGAAACAGAGATAATCGCAAAAGGCAGAACTCGACATATACGAGAGTTCCTTGAAGCATGGCATTCGACAGCATGATCAATCAATGAACACATTCAATCGGATGCAATCTACGGACCAATGAGAACACGCCAACAAAGGGCACAATCTAGAAGGTCAGCCAATCACACTAGATGAGATCGCAGAGAAGCGAATAAATTCGAATATCGCACGTCGCCCAATCCCTTCGAAAGAAGTTCAGAAACTGTCTGAGTAGATAATGGGGAGTATACTGCTGCAAATTGTTATCGAAGAA
Organism: Atriophallophorus winterbourni; assembly: GCA_013407085.1. Lineage (NCBI taxonomy): Eukaryota > Metazoa > Platyhelminthes > Trematoda > Plagiorchiida > Microphallidae > Atriophallophorus > Atriophallophorus winterbourni. The sequence goes on from JACCGJ010024525.1 coordinate 49,127, forward strand.
TGTTTGCACAAACTTTAGATGAACTCAATATGCCATTAGGAAACACCAGTGATGGTATTCATATTTTAACACCCAGGAGATTTGGACATGCTTGTACAGTGCTCTGTGATTCATAACCATGATTTTGACTAAAATTATATGAAAACTAACGTACTCAAGTAGTACATTAAAAAACGAATATTTTTTACCCATCATACCGCCACAATACATGGCATTTTTTGCAACTAAAAAACTGTCGATCTTTCTGAAGACTCAATCTTTTTTGTATATATATTTATTGTCCTTATACGAATATCCTGTGGTGTTGTACAGCTACGAGCTTTTTTGTACCATAAATTCTTGAATCTTGAATCTTGAATCTTGTGTACAAAATACAAGCAGTTTTAAACATTTGAATGATAGTACAAAAATCCGATTGTTTTACTTGGAACTCCCTACCCCGTAACGTTGCACATTCACCCAACTTGGATATATTCAAATGGAACTTGGACAACTACATGTTTACCAATCCAAACATTGAAACAATATATTCTTCATCATAAAGCTTTCAACCCATGCATCGAAGTAAACTATACATATTTACCCTATCAAACCGGTTGAAATCAATTTCTGCTCCATGTATTTTTACGTGATTCCTGAACTGATCAGTAGGCAAACAAATCCCGTTTTACTACCTATGTTATTTGTAATTCGCATATAATTCTGTGGTTTTTGTAAAGCTATGTGCTTTTTAGACCATTAAATTGAATTGAATTGAACCGCCGCTCGAAATTCGCGTCGGAATTCACATTTGCCGGATATGCAATTTCAAACAAACAACCAACTATTAAACATTCTCTCCGGCGAATAGTGAGATAATATCATCAAGTATAAGACGTGCTCCATGCCTCACACATATGACGAAATCCACAGGAATTTTCAGCCAGATTGGATAGAAGCTAGACGTTTTCCATGCCTTACAGCAACCAAACCGGCTGGCCGGATCCTTTCAGGTAACAAATACGGTTCTGGTATTCCGTAGGGTTTTCAGGCAGGTCGTTTTGTGGCCACCCTAAGAATCTTAGAGCTGCTTGATCAAAAACGGGATCCGATACCTGCACGAACCTTTCTTCAATATCTTCCAAGACCGTGGTTAAGTGCTTACAGAATCGCTGGAAAATACCGATTACGCTTATCAGTGTATTTGGCGCTTTGTATAAACAATCGCTTAGCGATGAACCTCTAAACTTGTAAGACACACCGTGACGATTACTCTAACGAGTTTTCGGGTTTAATTACAACATAACGCAGAAATATAGAACGTAGACTATGGAAACGTGAAATTGCCAGCTCAGTGTTGTATCGGAGTAGATGATGCTTCCTTTTGATGGTGTAAACACTTTGAAATGATGACATTTTAGGCAGCGAGATTTCTCGGCAATGTGAACTTTCATCAGTTCGTGCATCGACATTTGTCAGGCACACGACACACTGTCCTTTAACTCTTTATTTGACATCAACACCAATTTTTAGGCTGCATCCGTGTCTTCTTGCTATACGCTGAACAAATTATTGTTACAGGTCGCAGTAGAATGAAATGGATAAAAAATGTTACATCTAAGTGTTGCTTGATAAGTGAACGGCTCGTTGCAGCGACCTGATATCTGGTCAGTCACACAATACGCTTCTAACAATTCTGCTTCAATAAGCAGGCCGACTGCGTTATTGGGACAATCGTGTGAATAACGATCCCGCAAATGATTAGCTGAAGTATTCGGTCGTCACCTGTTTACTTATTTATGAAGCTGCACTGACTCTTTTAACTCAGACAGTTCTAATTTTAGTCGGGTTAATCGTGTAAGGTTGTCAGTTTTCACAAGTTTCAGCTTGTCTTCTATCTCTAACATCAGACGCAGTACTTCGGAAAATTGTGCGACCAAAATTTGCACCCAAGTATTATACCCTTTAGAAATAACTACAGAACCACAATGTGAATCATTACCAATCAATTGAAAACAACCTACTTGACAGTCCAAAAGGGTATTTTTCATCGTTTTTGGTTTTATCTTTGATGATTTTTTCTCCATCTCCTCCCAATGTTCAAACGAACAAAAATTGAGTACTGTAAGAGACAAACCGGTCAGGAGAAAATCAAATCCAACGATTCAAACACAATTGTGTCCAACAAACAGTTAAGTTACGCGTAAAAGCTTACCAAAATATTGGTAAACTATATTGTTACAAACTTTCAAGGTCGTCAAGGTTGTGAAATTGTATCTGCCTACTTGCCATTTGTCAGTAGTTCAATTGACATCTGATTAAACGCTTCGCGAATACCGTTATTTGATTAGCTAAGGTTATTCTTCCAGATCTAATAAATCGCTCCGCACGGATCAGGGATCAGGTTGGTAATTATGAGCACTAACCATATTATTGATATTTTTTGGAAACTATTGGTAATCGGTTGCTTGAAAGTCTCGAGGAATTGAACCACTTGCTGGCAGAATTCGCTCGAGTTTTCGGTACACATTATTTTATACAATCATCGAAAAGAAATCCAGCTGGCGAGATAATATTCATTAAATATGAGTGTCAACGAAAAGGATCCGTACATAGGCCTACACGCCCACGATGTTATAGGTATGTTTCACCGTCAAGTAGAGCCATCATGCTTTAATATTTTAATTCGTAGTATGGACACCTTTTTGAGTATAGCCGGTTCGCGTCCTTTGCCTCCGTTCGCTTTTGTAGGTGGCATCGGCAATATGTCATTAGCGTCCGTACAGTACGACAATCTACCAGTGGATACATTATTGAATCTAGAACACAGTGAACCTAACCTTCAGAGTTCGTCTCCCTTAGCCAGTTATGACGAAGACGCAACGATTGTCGGTATTGAGGGAAACGATGCCTGGGTATTAGACGTTCACGATGGCCGGATCAACGATCGAGGACGGAGTGCTTTGTCTGAAAATCCAAGCCCATCCACCTCTCGACTACCTCCAATAGAACTGGATGAGTTCTTATGCCACAATCAAGTATGTGGTCAGTATGTAATTCAATTTAAAAATGCGGAACTGCGTATATTATGCTTCAATTTGAAAATGGTTGCTCATTAGCTTACGTTATATTCGAACGAATATTCGATATGACTTGATTAGTAGTGCGAAAACCTACTTGATTTCGAATGTATTTTCACTCAGGTTAAACAAAATGGTCACATAGTATCAGATAGTTATCCCACTTCAATGTGTATTTGACTGTTCATTTAGAATCATGTCCATCAGAACTCATTCAAGTCAAATACATTTTGGACATTTTAATCTTGGTCTTTATATCATCAATTATTTTTTAATATAATATACTGTCTTGGATATCAATAGAAGTTACCTGTAAAATATCCGCATAATGGACACGTTGTCTTTCAACATTTATTCTCTGGACTGGCACTATTTGGCTACATATACACCATGGATATCCAAAATGTTCGCAAGGTGCCAATCAACCCGTTTGTAAAAGCTCACTCAAAAACGAGGGAAGGTGATTATCTTTCATCTCAAGCAAGCCGCCAATACGGTGGTATATAAGAAATGGCACAACATCACGGTCGACCTTAGTACATCTGAAGAAAGTTAGATTCACCTATTGTGTGAACAGGTCCAAACGCGAAGATGAATATGATGTGTACATAGGAGAGACAGCCAGGGAACATCACACTAGGATGGAAGAGCACATGACTCGCATGAGTTGAACATGTTTTCAACATCCACATTGAACATGTGGATATTCTAGGAGGTTACCATAAGCCTTATATGGAACGCCTGCATGCATTGACAGTGAAATTTACAAAGGTTGGTTGACATGCTACGGACAAATAGTATTCAAGTTTAAACTTATAATTATTTATTATAATTTTATATTTAGATGTCGCCACAGGTAGTTGTAATCATATTTCAATCGTCTGCACGAAGGAATCTCGTTTGAGCATTTGAAAAACTTAGAACAATGATCTCCGCAAAGTCTACATATCATTCTACATTATAGCCTAAAATCAGTTCTAGGCATAGCACTGGCAACGCAATTACATAGTAACGCCTTCGCCTAGAAAACGTATTATCCGGAACATGAAAAGTTCAGTAAAATAGGTAATATCAAGTATATATTTACATGAATTTAACTTGTAACATCAACCAGAAACGAATGAGAAGAGACATTGTAGAGCGATATTTTAGTCAAATGTATACAAGCAAATATTCACAAGTGGATTCTCCGTAAACTGTTTTTGTTCAAGAATTCCAGACGATGCGATTGATTTCCTCACTCAGCTACAACATTTCGATCTCTCATTCGATACGCGAAAGCCAATCCATCTTGCTGTGTTTTCGTATCAATGCGCGAAGAGCACCACGGTGGACCGCATGCACAGAAGAGGGAAATGGGACATTGCGCATTGAAAACGAATCCGAGGCAAAAAGCAGGGAGAATTTCGAGCAAATAACGTACATCTATACGAAAACATTTTTTTTTTGAATTTCTGAGCACTGACAAGACTATAATCTTCAGGCTCCACCCTCGCAAACCATTCGAGTAAGCGATGTTCGGTTATGTTAGTTGCGCAAGAATATGATTTCGGATCGAAACCACTATTGGCTGGGGTTAGTCGGTTCACAGTCTTCCAACGTTCGATGTACCACTTCCGGAAGGATTCCGTCAGTGCTCGTAACACAGTCCACAACCACTCACATTTTGCGTCGCGGCGGGCTTGCATCCGACCTCACAGTTCGACAGTTCTCAAATGCGCATGCTTCACTGCTGAAGAAGGAACCACAAATTGCAGACGCGTACATACGTCATCTCTAAACAAATTGGCGTATGCTCCCGTCTGCAATTTATGGTTCCTTCTTCAGCGGTGAAACATGCGCATCTGAGAACTGTCGCAGCGTGCGGTCGGATGCAAGCCCGCCGCGATGCAAAACATGAGTGGCTGTGGACTGTGGAACGAGCACTGACGGAATCCAGCCGGAAGTGGTACATTGAACGTTGGAAGTCTGTGAAACGACTAACCCCAGCCAATAGTGGTTTCGATCCGAACTCATATTCTTGCGCAACCGGCATAACGGAACATCGCTTACCCGACTGGTTTGGTAATAGCAGGGCGAGGGAGGCGTCTGAAGATGCTAGGTGTGCAAATGGTCAAAAATTAACAGAAAAATGTCTTCGGATAGGTATGTGTGATTTGCTCGAAATTCTACCTGAATTTTTGTCTGGAATTCGTTTTGAATGCGCTTTGTCCCCCTTTCGCTCTTCAGTGCACGCGGTCCACCGTGGTGCTCTTCGCGCATTGATTGGAAAGCACCACAAGCTGGATTGGCTTTCGCGCATCGAACGGGAGATCGAGATGTTGTAGCCCAAAGAGGAAATGAACCGTATCGCCCGGAATCCCTGACCGGGAACAGTTTACGGATGATCCATTTGGGAATATTTGCTTGTATAGATTTGACAAAATATCGCTCTACTATGTCTCTTTTCATTCGTTTCTGGTAGAAGTTACAAGTTCAATGCATATAAATATCTATTTGATATTACCTATTTCACTGAACTTTTCTGATCTCGTGTATTGAACGAATGAATGAATATCACAAAGTTTGTACAGCGATCGATATTCACAATATTCCCTTACGATCGATCTTGATTGATGATTGAGCGATAGTTCATTCACTGTCTATAATACACCTCCCCGTTTTGGAAACAAATTAACACATGGGACGATTGATTGATATCCCGGGTATCGCGGGTTTACAGATAAACGTGTGATCGATGGCCTGGTGCGAGTTAAAAAATGGCGTGTTGTTGAGTATTTCGTTACGAGGTTGTGGTTTCTGTTTCGGTTAAAATGTCTGATGGAATCGCATCCGAATAGAGATTTGCTTTCGCTACGTTAGCGTTTCGCGGCCTCAGCTGATTGATTTGGCGTGTCCATATTAGTTTACCAACTTGTTCTTTGTATAAAACTTTTCCAACTCTTTTGACTATTGTTCCTGGTAACCAGTCCTCCAGATTGTATCGCATGTCGCGTACATAAACTCCATCCACATTCTCTGTTTTGCACCATAAGGTTTGTTAAACTGATGTTCCATCTTATGACTATAATCCGGTTGTCGCACAGTTACTGGTTTCATGGCATCAAATATCTGTCTTAGCTTCCTTCCCAAAAATAGTTCTGCTGGTGACCTGTTATCGTTTGTGGAATGTATCGGTGTTGATCTGTAAGATAATAAGAAGGTGTCCAAGAAGTCGAGACACATTCCATCTTACTTTGCTATGGCTGTAGCTCACTTTAATGTGTCCACAAAACGTTACACATGACAGTTTAACTCGGGGTGGTAGGCGGGTGAACAGACATGTTTTATTCCGCGCGAGCTGCAAAACTGCTCAAACTGTATATTGTGAACCGTTGTCGGACACAATCGTCTCGGGCACTCCAACTTTCAAAAATATATTTTCAAAGTGGATAGCACCGATTGTGTTGAAGCAACTCTCATTGGAAACACTTTGGGCTACTTCGAATACGAATATATATATCGTGAGGTGTGATGACGTGCAAATGGTTTCATGTTATGGTTTAACCCCATTTAAACATGTGTTTGACACATCTTGAACAGTTGGTCGTAACCAGCCTAATCCAACAGTGGCATACAAGCGCTCCTTGTTTAACCATTCTTCCCCATTCAAGCGCATGCGGATCCTGTCTTACAGTCCTACCTGATGATTGCAAACAGCACGAAACCGGTCGTGGGGTGTGAATGACGGAAAAGCATGCAAATGAATATTTTGTTTCATGGTTATGGGTTTAACCCCATTTAACATGTGTTTGGACACATGCTTTGAACAGGTTGGTCGTACCAGCCTTATCCAACAGTGGCATACAAGCGCTCCTTCCATAAATTAAGTTTACTGATCCAGTCAATTCTAAGTAAATTCAAAAAATCGAGTTCCGTAATGTAACAATAACCATTTGAATGAACGCTACGAAATGAAAAGTTACATTACAGCTTACCCATTAAACTTGTGGCGGACAAAAAATATAAGTCTGCACTTCACCAAATACAACAAATTTGGAATGAACTCACTAAAAGACCGAAGGAGCAAATGTCGAAAGAAAGATCCAGTGAAGTCCAACGATAGCGAGATAATTCACACAGGAAAATCCAAGAGATGGAATCCAAGGTGCAGAATGCGCTAAAATGTTGGAGGATCCGTTAATCACAATTCAGGCAAGGATCGGCGCAAACATTCGCATTGTTTTAGATCGTTTCGTATATTACGGGATCAAGATCAACCCTAGTAAATGCATTTTTGGCATGTGTTTGAAAATGCTTGAGGTTATGTATTCATTAAATGTGAAATGATGGTAGATTGAATAAAGTTACTTAGCAGTGAAAGATTATTATCTGAACATCAAGGGCTATTGACGCAAATATCCAAAATGTTGAAATCTCCATAAATTAAGTTTACTGATCCAGTAAATTCCAAGTAAATTAAAAAAAATCGAGTTCAGTAATCTAACAATAACCATTTGAATTCACGCCACGAAATGAAAAGTTACATTGCAGCTTACCCACGAAACTGAACTGCTCACCAGATGCTGATCTGACAGTATGGGTTGTTTCTTTTTATTTCGGGCATCGTAATTGTTGCCACTTTGCTTTGGAGATTATTGTTATGCCAGAAGCCGTATCTCGTTGCAGTTTTATCAGTGTCCCTTTGATACGAATGCTTATGTATTTTCCTTGAGTCATTGCGTTTCAACCGGTGGTTGTGAAAACCAGATTTAAAATGCTTTTGTTTCCTGTGCTATTCGGTTTACTTGTCATTAGCTTGGAAAACGTTCTGTGACACTTTCTTTATATGACCAACAATTCGGCAATTGTGACATCTGTATTTCTTATGTCTGCAAAACCGCCCATATTGCAGCATTCCACAGTGCCAGCATGGACTTCCGGGTTTGTTCTGTTGTACTCTGTTGCATCGAAATTCTGAGTTGATTCTCTTATCAGATTGAATCGCATTTATATTTGAGACTGGCGGCTATGCATGATGTTCTATCATCTTAGAATCATGCTTCAGATTCAGCAATTTCTGACATTCTTCACTGACACACTGTAATGTCATGTAGGGGTCGGCTTCCAGCTTTGATAAAACTTTTGTTCGTAACTCATCGTCATTGGGAGACTGCAATTCACAAACAAATATCAGATTTTTGAAAGCATGCTCTGTGAGGTTTTTCAGTTTGAACCGTTCACACTGCTGATTTACTCTGCCAGTATATGCTATGATATCCTCGACAACTCCCTCGGTGATTTGCATACAGTTGTGCCTGATATTGAACAATGATGAGCGTTCGCCAAATATGCTGCTGAGGCATTCAATGGTTTGTACGAAACTTAAATCTTTTGGACTTTTCCGAAAAATAAATTGCAGTATTTTTCATGTTTCACTGGTGCCCCAGTTTTCGTAACAACGTTCGCACACAATTCTCGTCATGTAGCTTAGCACAATCAACCTTGAACACATCTTCGTATCTTCGGTACCAGGACTCGAATGTAACTACTTCATCTGGCTGATAATAGAATTCGTTGATGTTTTGCAGTTGGCTGTCAACTGATTGTCCAGAACTTGGACTGTTGATTGTCTGGAATGCCATTCGTTGTATTAACTCTTCAAACATCTGCTTCTGTTGGTTAAGCAATTCCTGTACGAATTCCGTCGGCACTGACATCCTTTGATAAGCTAAAAAATTGTTCCGCACCTCGTCAGAAATTGTTATATCAGTAATGTGCTGATGCTCCACTAGCCTAGGGTTCGACAGAACACAACCGAAACTGAACTGGTGTATTGAACGAATGAATGAATATCACAAAGTTTGTATAGTGAACGATAATCACAATATGCACTTACGATCGATTTTAATGGATGATGGATCGATAGTTCCTTCACTGTCTATACTACAATAAGTTACTGCTGCCGAATAAAAAATTAATTAAAATAACTATGACGTCACATAAACATAATAAATAGTAATATAATAAATAATTATAAATTTATACTTGAATACTATTTGTCCGCAGCATGTCTACCAACCTTTTTAAATTTCACTGTCAATGCATACAGTCGTTCCATATAAGGCTTATTGTAACCCCCTAGAACATACACATGTTCAATGTGGATGTCGAAAACATGTTCAACTCATGCGAGTCATGTGCTCTTCCATCCTAGTGTGATGTTCCCTGGCTGTCTCTCCTATGTACACATCATATTCATCTTCTCGTTTGTACCTGTTTACACAATTGGTAAATCTAACTTCCTTCAGATGTACTAAGGCCGACCGTGATGTTGTGCCATTTCTTATATACCACCGTATTGGCGGCTTGCTTGAGATTAAACATAATCACCTTCCCTCGTTTTTGAGTGCGCTTTTACAAACGGTTTGATTGGCACCTTGCAAACACTTTGAATATCCATGGTGTATAAGTAGCCAAATAGTGCCAGTCCAAAGAATAAATGTTGAAAGACAACGTGTCCATTACACGGATATTTTACAGGTAACTTCTATTGATTTCCAAGACAGTATACTATATTAAAAAATATTTGATGATATAAAGACCAAGATTAAAATGTCCAAAATGTGTTTTACTAAAATGAATTCTGATGGACGTGGCTCTAAATGAACAGTAAAATACACATTGAAGTGGGATAACTATCTGATACTATGTGACCTATTTGAACGTGAATTTTCCATACAAATGATTTCTAACCAGTTTCATTTTGTTCGATGTTTTCTTGCGATAGTCATTTATGTTTCTATTCAACAAGAAGTGTCCATAAAGCCTCTCAGGATCAGTTCACGGAAATGGATGTTTAAATGTGACGAGGCCTCTTTTGAGTACTTAAAGGATTCGTCCAGACTAAATTAGTGCAACGTCCAATACGCGAGCATCGCATAGACCACACGTTCCTTCGTTCCAAAAATTCAGAACAACGATTCGGGTGGTTTACGCGTTGATCACGTCTTGGACGATGCAGTACTCGAATTGGTTTGTCTCATTTGGAGACTAATCAATTTGGTGTACAAAATATTCAACTTGGCTTTGTTTGAGTCGACGCACTGCTCAGCTCCGTCCTCGTTATTGCATATTTCAACTAAAATCAGTGAACCATCCTGAACAAACATCAGAATGTTCCTGTGCGGATTCGAACATTAAAGCTTAATCCCGTTCACAAGATTTTATAGCTGACAACCTAGTGACGTTCATTCATTTTGTCTTTTAAAATCTTGATTACTGTAAATCTATAAGGTCAGTATGATCAGCTATGTGAGTAAGTGGTGCGGTTCCGTCCCTAAAAGATAATCTAAATGGTGAAGACGATTTTGTCCCTCCCTCAGTTGGTAGACATGTGACTAAATCGTATCTGTGTACCTTCTAAACGGGAACTTGAATTGGAGAAAGATTTAGTGATTGCTAATGCTACGATCGCACTAATCTTAGACGAACATCAAGTTCATCGAAAATACTGAATGAGATGGAGCTGGATTCATTTGATGGGGATCCGATGAGTTATTGGAATTTCATCAGACAGTTTAAGTTCCAAGTTGAATTCAGTGTGAGAGATCATGCTGAGCGTTTGTTATATCTTTTGTATTATTGTAATGGCAACGCAAGGAATGCTTTTAATACGTTTGTGATGTTGCCGCCCGAAGAAGGTTATGAAAGGGCAAAATCTCTTATGAGTTAAATGTTCGGCCTACCTTGACTCATCATTAGATGATTTATTGGAAGAGGTCCGGTGATTGATTGGCCAGCCAGAAGCTTTGTGATTCTCACTCTGGCAATGTAAAATTGTCAAATCACCCTCGCTCGATTGAAATGCCAGGCGGATTTGAACTCAAGTGCCTATTTTTTTAATATAATACATATTTTACCGGGTGCGTTCCAGCAGCAATGGGATAACCTGAATGATGCGATACACTGTGAAAGATTAGACGTTACACTCCAGCAAATTACTAAGTTTGTGTCACGTCGAGCTCGCATTGAGTGGAGTAGATTTGGTCCGGTGTGCAAATATTGCCAAAATGATCAAATGGCAAAGCCTGTTAGCCTCGTCAATTGTCATGAAATTGTTTCGGTTGGTCTAAAATTGAAGTATGTTGAAGTTTGTGTTGTAGGTTGTGCTCTGGAAGCGGATTCACATGACACTGAATTAGCTCAGTGGAATTTGGGGGCTGAATTTTCCGACAATAATTCAAACAAGATGGAGGGCGCGCCTGGTTCACCTGATACCAAATCATCCCAAATGAACCGTAGGACATGACACTGAATCAACCGAAATGGGGGCGAAATATTGTCGGCATGACAATCCATCAGATGTGTGTGATCTGAGGTGTAAGAGGCAAGTTACGCGTAATGTAGCTTAGAAATTCTTGCTTTTCTGTTGGAGTTGCTTTCTACCTTCGACCCATATACAAAACAGATTTTTGCAAACTTGAATTTGGTTTTGTTTCTTTTAACTACAAAATTTTGATATTAAACCTATCTTTTTGTAATTAATGTGTGTTATTGTAAATCTTTTCCTTTCCCATTTTTGGTGAACCCTTTGTTTGAATAATGTGTCTGTCATTGTTGAATTTGGTTGTCATTTTAGTCACTTGTAATTTGTTTGGAGTTTGACACCAGTTTCGGGTGTCATATATGTATGATAGAGATATTTTGGACGGCTGTTACGATCCACTGCAGTTATGGTTTGCATTATTGTTATCGTTACTGTCAATTACAGAACCGTAGTATATCCGAATCGTTGTTCTGAATTTGTCGAACAAAGAAATGGGTGAACAATTGAATTGATTCCACTGACATGCAAATGTTTAAAACTGCTTGTATTTTGTATTTCCATTTTGTTTTCTGCATTACATGAATTTATTACTTTTCGAGCCTATACGAATGTTATCTTTTTTGGCGGTTTCCGCGCTTTTGAAGTTGTGATACCTCGTTGTCTTTGTAACTGTTAAACATTGGTGTTTTTGGATTTAGTGCAAAGCAGAATAATTGAGATTCGCTATTTTCATTGCATAATTATTTTGATTAAATGGTACCAAACACATCTCATCTATTGTCTTGTCAATATTTTGGTGGACTTGGACGCGTTACTCAAACGTTTGATCGACACATTTGTATTTAGATCGTGAAATTTGATATTCTCCGGACCGACTTGTCGGTTACAGTACTCACTTTGGATTCGTTTGAACATTGGGAGGAGATGGAGAAAAAATCGTCAAAGATAAAACCAGAAACGACGAAAAATACCCTTTTGGACTGGCAAGTAGGTTGTTTTCCATTGGTTGGTAATGATTCACACTGTGGTTCTGGGTGCAAATTTTGGTCGCACAATTGGTCGAAGTACTGCGTCTGATGTTAGAGATAGAAGACAAGCTGAAACTTGTGGAAACTGCCAACATTACCCGATTAACCCGACTAAAATTAGAATTGTCTGAGTTAAAAGAGTCAGTGCAGCTTTATGAATAAGTAAACAGTTGATGACCGAATACTTCAGCCAATCATTTGCGGGATCGTTATTCACATGATTGTTCCAATAACGCAGTCGGCCTGCTTATTGAAGCAGAATTGTTAGAAGCGTAATGTGTGACTGATCAGGTATCAGGTCGCTGCAAAGAGCCGTTCACTTATCAAGCAACACTTCATTCTGCTGCGACCTGTAACAATATTTTATTCAGCGTATAGCAAAAAGACACGGATGCAGCCTAAAAATTGGTGTTGATGTCCAATAAAGAGTTAAAGGACAGTGTGTCGTGTGCCTGACAAATGTCGATGCACGAACTGATTAAAGTTCACATTGCCGAGAATTCTTGCTGCCTAAAATGTCATCATTTCAAAGTGTTTTCACCATCAAAAGAAAGCATCATCTACTCCGATACAACACTGAGCTGGCAATTTCACGTTTACATATTCTACGTTCTAGGTTTCCGCGTTATGCTGTAATTAAACCCGAAAACTCGTTAAGGTAATCGTCACGGTGTGTCTTACAAGTTTAGAAGATCATCACCAGGCGATTGCTTGTACAAAGCGCCAAATACACTGATAAGCGTAATCGGTATTTTCCAGCGATTCTGTAAGCACTTAACCACGGTCTTGGAAGATATTGAAGAAATGTTCGTGCAGGTATCGGATCCCGTTTTGATCAAGCAGCTCTGAGATTCTTAGGGTGGCCACAAAACGACCTGCCTGAAAACCCTACGAAATACCAGAACCGTATTTGTTACCTGAAAGGATCCGGCCAGCCGGTTTGGTTGTTGTAAGGCATGGAAAACGTCTAGCTTCTATCCAATCTGGCTGAAAATTCCTGTGGATTTCGTCATATGTGTGAGGCATGAAGCACGTCTTATACTTGATGAT
>JACCGJ010024526.1:0-18407 GCA_013407085.1 Atriophallophorus winterbourni
GATCGCTTCGTCCGAGTGGTGGTCTATACATGATATTCTTTAAAGCTGTAAGTATTAGTTTCAAAGTAGACGGCTGGTCTGATCTCCTTATACGAGTAAATCAAAAATCGTGGTTATAACGGTTGCGTTATCCAAGATGGCTCGAAGTTCATATTCAAGTGTCTCAGATGGATGATCATCCCGGCTTTAGAGCTGGGGAAGTTGAAATTCCCAATTATAAATATTGGACTATTGCACCGCGTTGTTACATAGCGCGAAGCATTAATAATGTTATTGTTTAGTTCAAGAGTTGCCGTTGGAGAACAATAAATCACACTAATTTTGCATTGGACTCCTGAAGTAAGAGTCAGAGAGCACCAAAGCGTGTCAGTTTTATCATTGGACTGATCGTTCATAGCTCTACAGATAAACGATTGCTTGAAGTAGAGTGCTGATACTACGCCATCAAATAAACGGTCACGCCAGAATAAAAACACGCTGGGCAAAGATAGTTCATAATCAGATAGTGATGAATAGAACCACGTTTCTGACGCCGTTCCTTTACTCTCAAACAATTCGATTAATTTGTGGAAAAGGCTGTTTGCGTTTGTATAGATGCACTCGATCGTATTTTTCGTGACTAATAACGGGGTGTAGACCGGAGATATTCGTCCGGCTTCTCTGGAGTCGGACTTAAAAAGTAGTGATGGATCATGTGGTATGTGATAAGGCGTTAAACGGTCTGATGCCGCATCCATCTGAATAGTCAGTGCCGGATATGATCAAAGATGTGAGCTGCTTATTGGTCGCCGAACGCTTCAATCGACAATTAGGTTTCGGTGTGAATTGCTCAGTCCGAATCGATTTGAGCCGAACCTACGACGTTTTTTGATGATGATTTCTCATTTGAATGAAACGTGTTATCCGCTGTCTCCCCGGTGGTCTCTGATTATGACATTGAGCTTGGGTGCGCTACGTCCAGCACATTCAGTGTGCTTGTTTTCGTTTTTTTATTACGAGTTTACGAGTTTGATCAAAGCGCTGTTAAAAAACGTAATCTTCAGAGGTTTCGGTCCATCCCCTTCAAATTTCGACGAAAATAAAACTCGAAAAGTGTCCACAACAACGGCATTATAAATATCTAGAGAACACGCAATGTAGCGCCAACGCTTGACGTCATTCTCTACGGCTCCCTGAATCGATGTTCGAGAAGTATTTTCTGGTGCACCAAATAGAACTATACTTCGTGATACCGTTTTTTCACTGGCGTTCTAGTTACCCTTCCTTTAGCGCCATAGTACATCGGGGTATATAAAGCAGTTTGAGTCGTATCTGTCTTGAGTAGGTACAAATTCAGCAATACATTCTCGATATCAGCCTGGCATTTCAGGGTTACGTTTAGCAAGGGAGGTTGAACAATATGAGCTGAAGATTCAAGATTCCAGATTCCAGATTTATGGTTGATGAAGTAATTAACTTTACAAAAACTATAGCGTAGAACTATAGTTACAAATGTATATATATATATGGATAGACAAAATCAAAATCAATTGGACGATGATATTTTATTACTAGATCGGGACAAAATCGGATTAGCTCTAATATTAGTTTCAAGTTTCGTTTTGAATATAGATAAACTGTTTGGGCTGACCAAATCGGCAGGTACGGAATTCCAAACAAGGCAGACACGTACATAATAAAACTACCTTCGGCAGTTCCGTCTGTAATGTGGTATTTCCAACTTGTAACCATGACCACCGATGTTGCCGAAAGATCGAAGGTGAAATAATAACTCCAGGGGGTGGTCATCAGTAGTAAGTATTTTATATGCGAGGAGGAGGTCACCTCGCATTCTTCTTTGGGCAAGTGTCCTCAGCTCTAGTCGTCTGAGTCGCCTGGCGAATGGCGTGTTTTCCAGTCCAATGACAAAATTAGAAGCTCTCTGATATATGCGGTCCAGAAGTAAGATATGTTTTGGAGCCATGGTGTCCAGGCTTTTGCGGCATAGTCTAGAACCGGGTGTATATATGTGTTCAACATGAGAGGAAACACCAACGGAAAAAAGTGCAAAAATCCGCCGCATTATGCTGACCAGCCCAGATGCGCTTTTGTAAAAGCTTCGCATTGTAGACCATTTTCCAAACAACCTGAAATTCAAACACCAAGGTCCTTCTTTTCTTCAGTGTACTCCAGGTTTCTGTCGCAGAGCTTGTATTCATAGGAAAAGACAAGGTCACGACCGATCTGAATTATCTTCGACTTTTCGATATTCAATGTCAGTTTATTTTCGGATGACCAGTTGAGTGGCGAGTTGGACGAGTCACTTTTTCTGCGACTGCATGTGCAATTTGCATTAGTTGGCAAAGTCCTGATTCTATTTTCTGTCAAACAGACTTTCTTGGGACTCGCTAACGTTCGTACATATCATGCTCATCGCGTATGGGGAGTACTTTTTGCGTTACGAAAAGTCAGATTTAAATTTGTGAGTCGGTTACAGCAGTTTCGGAGTGTACAACTGAGGTCGACCATAACAACATATCTCTGTAAGAATGTCCTACTTCCGCTGTCGTTTTAACCGATTCCAAAACGGGATTGAGTCTGTTTTTATTTTTTTAAGGCATACCAATAGCGTTAGCCTCAGATTCCTTTAGTTGTGGCTTTGAAATCGTTGTATTGATGTGATGGTTTACATTAGTGATCACTTGCGCACTCACATGATTTACCGATATTTCCTCAACACGTCGAAGGCTAAACTCGAAACTGGCCATTCTATTTTCTAAGCTGACTTCAAAAGTATCGGCACCATACAAGGATTTAGCTTTGCAACGAACACAGACATAGCAGGCGCCAGGAACCGTTTCATTATTTGTTATTGTTATTCAATCAAGGGCTAAAGTACGGTCACATTTACCATCTACCATTTACCCCACCCCCATGCACTGAAAACACGTTATGACTTTACTCGGCATGGAATTCACCGTTTGTTCAAATGCGTTGCACGTGACCTCCGGACAATTCGTCCTATCAGCTGGGCCAGCGATGACCAGGACGATGGCAATGAGGTCAAGTTGGATCCGTGTAGCTGTCACAGATTGGTCGATCGAATTTTTTGTCCGTATGTTGGATCTCGTGATGTGGATAAACATGTGAGTAGCCTTAAATGGGTTGTTCCCCAGAGTAGTGGGCATTTGATCGACAGATCAATGCGGCTGCTTTGGAACTCGTGATTTCGTCATTTAGAAAATAATCCACTATAACTCGTTAACCACTAAAGGTAGAATAAAGAAACAAGTATTACAAGAATTGGTAGCTCGACGCCAACTTTGCAATGATAGCAAAAACTGTAGGTTAGTTAGTGACGGTTTCATACTTCTGCCAATACTGTCTGTTGATCACGTTTTTACGTACGAGTTGCGTAAGGTATTCCATGCGTGTAATTTCAGTTCCAAGGTTGTCACAGCCGGGCAGTTCTGGGGATAAGCTCCCAATTCCAAAAATGCTCTAATGACCCGCGTCTTATATAGACTCTGACAACCAAGTCCAGCTCCTGGACTGCACGCGTGGTATGTGGACCGACGGAAAACTTCTTCTACTGACAGGAAAAGGGCCGAAAGGCGGCGGAAACGGGAGCTGCTTCGGCAGGTGGGAGCTCGTTAGTCCATGAAGGCGGCCCCCCTATGGGACGGAAACCCCTTATCCAAACCTTCCACTGCCTTGTGGCTACATCCATTCATGGAAAAGGCTTCAGGAGTCAACCTCGAGGAAAAATCCGGAGCCGGAGTCCCATTAGGCAGTCCGAAGTTTGTTCATCTTCGTCCTGCCAACTCCTGCGACGGCATCGTTGTCCAAAAGTATCAGCCTAGCTGTTCCTTTGGTTTCAGTGGTGCCGTGGAGAGGGAGCACTTGCTGCATGGGCAACAGCTAGTTCACCATATTGAACTGCCCTGGCGTACACCACAACGCACCAATGAAGAGGACACTCCATTCCGATTCTACGGAAAATAACACGGGAAGCAGCAGATACCGGTTAAAAGCTATTGCTCGACTGACGCAGAGCTAAGCGCCTGGGGCTGCTCGACAATGGGAGAAGAGAGAGACTTCCAGGTCTCTTGGACGGCTAACGCCCGCCTCAAGCCTTGGGGGGGGGGGCAGCCCCAGTCAATCAGGTGCCGTCTCGCCACGGTCTGCTTATTATCATTGGGTGCATGGGATTAGGAATCAACCGACGTGCAGACTGTATTTTTCCGCACAAGCGAATTCGAAATACCAAAACAACAGATGTCCAGGTTCTGAAACTTGGAACTGGAACGTCCGGTTCATGCTTCCAGGATTTATGACGACGCTAGAATATCAAGAGGAGTTAGAAGTCCGCCGTGAATACCAACGAAGCTAAAAAGGCTGATGTCGACATGGCGGCCTACAGAGACTCGCTTACCAGACACTGGTAAGCAACAGAAGTGATTACACATTTTTGGCGAAGGAAGGGAAGAGGTTCGAGGAGCCTCGGACTGCCTGCGTGGGGTTTGCCGTGAGAAACGACATATTGAAAGCAACAGAAACGAGCAGCAGCGGGACGAACGGATTTGGACTTTAAATCTGAGGTGTATTACTGGTACCATTACGTTGGCCAAAGTTTATGCACCGACGCTCTCTGAGACGCCTGCTGAATAAGATGCTTTTTATCATAACCTCACAGCCGTCCTGAAAAACGTGCCACAGAAAAACTGTGTAGTGGTATTGGGTGATTTCAATGTTAGAGTTGGTGCAGATTACGAGTCTTGGAGAAACTGTCTCGGAAGGTTCGGTGTAGGTGCCCAATGAAAATGGGCAACGCCTTTTAGAATTGTGCACACAGTTCAGTAACGCTTTCTTTCAAACAAAACCACAGCATAAGGTCTCTTGAAATCATCCTTGCACTAAGCATTGCCATTGGGCTGATGGTATTCTTGTTACGCATAGGAAGCGTACATCTCACCTGATTATATCAAAGCCCAAACTGTGACACTGAACATTCACTGGTCTGTGCAAAACTGAAGCTTTCCGACAGGAGCCTTCAACTCATCGACCCAAACTGTTTGCTATGCGTAGGATAGACGTCACTTGCGATTTGCAAATCCTTCACAGCCGAATTCAACAAGACTACCCCACTCGAATCAGCTTCAGAAAAACTGAGAATCGATAAAATGATGCATATGATGAGTCGCACTTTCCACTTTCGGTCTGAAGAAAAGCTCGAAGGCGACTGGTTCGAAGCAAAAGCTTCAGAGATGACTGCTGTGTTAGATGAGAAACGTTCAGCACTCTTGAGGTTCAAATTTATGACAACAGATGAAAACTTACGACTTTTAGGAGCAGCTAGAAATAAGTTCCAACAGACTTTAAGACGATGTGCAAATGAATATTGGACAGAAATTAGTCTTAGTATCCAAAAAGCTGCGGATACTGAAAATTTTCACGGTTAGTATGATGGGATCAAGAGAACCATTGGACCAAAGAAGCATAAAACGGCTCCCATTAAGTCTGTATCAGGTGACCCGATTGTGGACAAAACTCAGCAATTGGAAGATTGTTAGAGCACTTCACCTCTTTCTACTCAAGGAAGGGTAGGGTTATAACGCATGTACTCGAAAATATCTAGCGGTTTCCGAACTTATTGAATCTATATGTACTCCCCTATTTCTCAAGAGCAAATGGGCCAGTCCCTCACGCTTAGTGAATGGAAGGTACCTGGTGACGACAAAAATCCCACCTGAGCTCATCAAATGTATAGAGCAGCATTATTCAGGCCTTTTCGACATTGGCTCTTAAAGTGTGGCAGGAGGGAGGTGTCCCACACGAGATGCGAGGACACAGAATATCACGCTATTTAAGAATATGGAGATAGTGGGCGACTGCACAATTACCCAGAGGAATCTCCATTCTGGAAGGTGTAGGCAAATGTTTGCTAAAGTCAACATATCCGCTGCAAGTTTTGTTTGATAGAATTATAATGAATCTCAATGTGGCTTGTGCTTGAAAAGATCACCGTTGGCATGATCTTCTCCCTGAGACAACTTCAAGAAAACTGTCGCAAACGCGTTGGGCCATTATACGCTGTTTTATTGATTTAACGAAGGCATTCGACTGCGTCAGCAGTAAAGGTATTTTCAAAATGCTTGATCGGATATGCTTCTCCCAAGATTACTCAAGCTCGTTATTTCGTTTCACTCAGGCATAAAGGGCTCAGTCCATTTTAACGATATCAGCTTAGAAGCCTTTGAAATTCGACGAGGCGTCAAACAAGGATGTGTTCTTGCTCCCACGCTGTTCGGCATTTCATTTGCTCTGCTTCCGAAGCACGCTTTCAGGACGAGGGCAGAAGAGATTTACCTACGCAAGCTAAGTGATGGCAATCGTTTCAACCTGAACCGGTTGAGAGCACTAACCAAGGCACGAAATGTGCTAATTCGTGATCTGCTGTTTACCAACGATACAGCATTTATTGCTCACTCACAAGAGCTCCTCCAGTCTCTAATGGACTGTTTTCCGTCGGCATACAAAGACTCTGGGCTAACAATCAGCATGAGCAAAACCAAAGTCATTGGTCAAGGTACTGGATTGCCTTCCATCATCACTGTTGGAAACTGTCAGCTTGAATCAAAACATCATTTCACACACCTTGGTTCAACCATTGCAGATAACCTCTCACTAGACACGGAGATCGATAAGCGGATTTGAAGAGCAGCCTTCTTTTTATCCCGATTGAACTTTCGTGTTTGGTGTAACCACAAGTTGACTGTAAAGACAAATATGATGGCATACAGTTCCTGCGTACTAAATACTTTACTGTACCGCAGTGAATCCTTTGCCACCAACGAAGACTTGAACGAAAGTCTGAATCTACGAAGCATCCGTCGTATCTTGAAGTTATCGTGGATGAACAGACTGAATAATGCAGAAGTGCATTCAAAAGCTGGTCTACAGAGCATGTTCGCCCTATTGCGACTGCGCCGCCTGTGGTGGCTTTGTCATGTCTACAGAATGGAAAATAATTGCAGAAGGCATTCAAACGGTGGTCTACATCGCATGTTCGCCTATTGCGCTGAACCCCCTGCGGGGCTGGTCATGTTACAGAATGGAAAATGGTCATATCCCGAAAGATCTACTCTATGAAAGTTGCACTTAGTAAGTGACATTGGGCAGACCGCAGTTGCGGTTACAGAGACGTTTGTCACATGGCTTAACAGCTCTTGGCATTGATGAAAGCTCTTGGCATTGACCCGGCGAGTTAGAAAGAAATTGCTCTCGACCGCCCATATTGGATGCATTGTGTAAAACGTCGCCTGCAAGCTGGAGAAGAGCAGATACAGCTCTTGGCTGATCACGCCGCCAGCGTGCAACTGATGCAATACAACCGAGTTTTAACTGTCGTAGCTAGCGCTGTGGGAGAAATTGTTCCTCCCGAATCGACAGTTTTTGTTATTTGAAAAGCTGTAGAACATAAAAATTCATGCGATTGTGATGTATATTCATGGTCCACGTCGACCATAGGAGGCCATGAACACAGGTAGCGATCGTAAAACGTTGGTGCGCCTGAACAAACTGAGATATTTACACCAATATGGCAACTTTGCTGTTACATAGTTGACAAGATCAAAATGAATACATTTCGAAAGATATGTTGGAAAGTAGCTTAGAATTCTTGAAAGGGGTTAAATCCGAGCAGAATCGGCTAAGTTATGACCAAAAGTGTCAGAGGAAAAATACAACCGCTAAATTTGTATTGGAATTCTTCATGTTTTCTTTTTCATGATTCATTTTAATCCCCTAATATCCAGTTATGTACCAATAAAATTAACCGTATTAGCAGCCGAAACAGAAACGAAGATAGGTTTTAGTAAATATTTTTTTAGCAAATCACGTATTTTGCAACTGTGAATTCTAGAAATATATACCCCATAGTTAAGGCGTTGAGCATAAGCTTCCATTTTCGAAACCAACTGACAACGCGCGTTTTATATAGTACCTGACTATCCCGTCGTACTCCATGTAAGGACGCGTTATCCATTATGACCTGGCGTAAGAGCTTATTCTGACATGAGAAAAGGCAAAGACGAGTGGTTCAAGCTTCAAAATCAGCTTCATTCGGGCAGTTAGACCTCATAAATCTATGAAAGCAACTATCGAAACGCATTTGTCGCTTGGATGCATCAACACCACTGTTCCTTTTCTCGAATGATATAATGGAGAGAGACCAATCGCTGCATTGGTAAAAGCTTCCACTCTTTATCGAATTACACTCGCATGAAAGTGCACCAACGTGGATGAACTGAATTATATTTCTGTGGATATTAACATGAGAAACAGATAAAGTTTAAAAGCTATTGCATTTCAATTACACCCACACACACCTCGACCGGTTTGGTTCTGATGGCACTCAACCACATATGCACGAATACATGTAGATATTACTCAAACATCTTGTTCGCTGACGATGCAGCCATTATTTTTGTCGACATACTAATGACCTTCGGTTGACATTCAACATGTTCCAGACGAAAATGATCCTTCACGCAAGACACTATCAACGAAAATATTTAAGATTCGGGATCATTTGTATGTTCGCGTTAGATAAAGCATTAAACAGATAGTATGTGAAAATTCCTTATTAAACTTACATTCAGATTTCTGTCTAGACCAGGGTTTCCCAAATAGGCATGAACGCACTTCCAAAGTGTACGTGACAGCATTCCATTGAGTGCCATAGGCTTTTTCAGTATTTTTGTCTTGTTTTAAGTGATGGGATTCTTGTTGTCTAGACTATACACCAGTGGTTCTCTAGCATTTTATTACCTCCACCCCTAAAATATTTTAATATGCTCTCACACCTTTTATGGTACATGCAATTACCTTTGACCTCACAATACATATGGCTTTATCACCTATTCTGCAATTGTATGAGGATTCCTGTATTTGAATAATTTATATGCCACATGGTATGAAGAGGCCAATATTGGATTGCCGGCAGATAAAACCTCATTTTGAGAGGATTCCATGTGAATCAAAGCGGATCATGTTTTCTATCAATGATTCGACATCATGACCTGCGAAACCTGCTTCGACACGCTGGTAGTTGAAGTGTTCATGCAAATTTCATGGCTTTATTTTTGCATTTTTGAGGAAAACATATATAAAACCAGTCATTGGGTTTCTTACGTAAATCACAATCAATTCTGATTTGAGTAAACAGGTGCAAGCAAGTGGATATTTTACTGAACACTACAAATTTATTTTTTTGGAAACGGGCCTACTCAGTGGTGACATGATTTCTCATGTAAATGATTTTAGAGGGGAATATTCACTTGGTGCGTATTCTGAATTTGGAGGTGTGTTGACCCACGTACCATGAACAACCCGTGTATTTAGCGTTAGAAAAATATGTAAAGCTGAAATGTGAATATTTTTTAAGAATTATGCAACTTAAATCCAAAATACTAAAAAATATATTCATTTTACCTATAGCGTTTTCGTATATTCTGCGTACAAGTAAGTATTGTGTTCCCATGCATTGCAATTGATTTATCTGACATACAATCTAACGCTCAATCTCTTTTTTAGCAAAAGTAAATTATTGACATTTTTACACGTGTTTCAAATTTTCAATACATATTTATATGCTCGAGTGTATTTGTGAATGATGAAATTTATCCATCCTAAATCATTTCACTGGAGATATAAACAAGGTTTCCGAATTTCAAAGCAGTTTTAATTTGTCCAATCATAGACACGCTTTCCATTTTATCAAGAACTGTGTTCTTGTATTGGTAGAAATAAATTAGCTGGATGCTATAAATACCATTGAAAATATTAAATTACCAGCACAGCAATATTCGTAGACATAACATGTGCCTATTTTTTGTCAGCTTGCTTTACACGGGTTTGTTATTCGTATTTTGCATTTTGGTTTAATTATGACGCTATAGTCAGCAAATAATCGTCTATCACTTGTTTTTAGTGATGATTCTAATATCTATCGTTTTGGAAATTGCTGATAGCATACTTTCGAAGGATTGTCAGAGATATTATTTTTTGAACATTTTGTTTTTCAGAAACGTTAATTTCGATTGTAAAATCCTAACTATACATGTCAACGTTTGTTATATTTCATTTTTATAAATAACATCAAAATTCTTACATATTTTTGTTTAACATTACAGTAATAATATTCGAAAGCGGCTATTGCCAACTCAATGTTTGTGAGTTTTTAAAAGCATTACATGTGTGATTCCAAAATCTCTGTTAGAATTTGATAACAAATAAATTTTATGCTGCTTAAATATATCAAGTATACAAGAAACCAAACTATTAGACTGTCAACCGACAGTGCCGTTTACATTGACACTCAAATTCGTCAACCTACTAATTGTGGATAATGACCTATCCTAATGCAATTACCGGAGATATACCGCACTTACTTCAACTCGAATCACTTGTAGCTGGAAGTTCTTCTGCTTTTATTAACTACCGATTTACATTCAATAATCCTTCGCTGTTGGCCTTGGTCGAGGCTACATGGATTCCAGAAGTTGTTGAAATCACAACTAATACAACCAACAATTGAAGGAAGGATTAGCTGTGTACATTCGAATCGTTTGAAGGAAAAACCGTCTACAAGTTGTCAGGTATCTTCAGAGTATTTTGGAGTAGACAAAGAAATCTATGTTGCTAACAATAATCTCAGGTGTAAAATACAATTTAACAAAATTGTCCCAATAATTCAAAATTTACTTAAATATTAATTCGACGAATGACGAGATTCAAAGCCTATTTCTAATTCCTGACCTTTCTAAAATCAGTTAGCGAGAGTTTTGAAATTCTTATCGGCAACGTAACCAATCGAACTCGTTGAAAGTATACGAAAATTCAGAAAATTCCGAATTAAATTTAGATTATTGAGAATCAACGTAAATGCAATTACAAACGAAATCTAAAGCTTCGATAATGAATCAAAAATGGATAATTAGTGTCAAAACGATCACAGTTAAAAATTCAAACTTGATAAAATTAGTTCTATCTCAATGTTTTCAAAAAGTCAGTTTTGCTTATGCTCCACATATTCTAGGCACGCGCCTCAATCTGATATGTGCGAACAGCATGCGCGTATTATATATTGCATGTTGGAATAACGTGATAGAATGGATGTCTTTAACTCTGCGGTCAATTTTGGATAAGCGCATTCGATAATGTTATGTGGCTCCATCAGCTACTATTATTAACGGTTTTTATATCAGCGCAACAATGGAAAATGTGAAACTCTAAATTCGGGTATCGATAACGACATTTCAGCTGTTATCTCGAATTGAAGTGCTGGTGAAATTATAATTGAGAATTAAACGCGTTGCTTCACTGGCTCATACATTGATTTCTAAAGCTGATATTACATAATATTCTAAAACGTTTTCACATATTTCAGCATTTGCCGATTATGAGCCAATTTTCTGTGAGTAAATTCTAATGAAACATGTACTCGTATTATTGAAAAAATTTACGCCAGTGTGTTTCAGACAAACAGTATGACGGCAAGTTTTAAGGAAATTGCAAATATTATGTAGATAACGTCTGATCGATTAATTTTATTGATGAAATTTGATCGACTTGAAATATCAGTGTTTAGCTTCGAAA
Source organism: Atriophallophorus winterbourni (assembly GCA_013407085.1). NCBI lineage: Eukaryota > Metazoa > Platyhelminthes > Trematoda > Plagiorchiida > Microphallidae > Atriophallophorus > Atriophallophorus winterbourni. The sequence continues at coordinate 11,641 of JACCGJ010024526.1, forward strand.
ACTTCCATTTCTAGAAAAACATACTTAGAGCGTGTATCCCATTTCGGTATTTCACTTCATTTTTATGCAAATCCTGTTATTTACAAGATGACGTTCAACATTAGAGTTGGCTCTTTGTTATTTACAATCTTAGTCTGATGAATATTTCACCTGGATTCCACAGAATAAAAAGCATATAAATCCTAACTACTTAACTTTTATCTAAGAAATACTGAACCGAATTTGAAATACGCCTTTTTTAAACAGTTTTCTTCTTTATCAGTGTATCTTGTATTTATTAATAAAATGATAACAGTATTGCTTCGCAACAGATTGCGTAGGCTAAAATTCATTTAGTATCTAAGGTTTTTGATATTAATTATGACAAACAAACACTTTGCTTTCATACTATTCGTTGAATGAGAGGGTGGTGATTATGGTTGTATTATGTACACGTGAAAATATTTGTCGTTTTTGAATGATGTTTGTCTCATTATTCGTGTTTACTTCATTGACAGTTTGAATCGTGTTTACATGAGACTGATAGATGGAACCCTGTTATGTGAGTAAAAGTTTTCACAGCTTTCAAGGATGAATCAATATAAAATAATTAGCACGCCCGCCAAAAATATTTTTGAGCATCACCACGAAAATGTTACAAATAATCGATTTGGATACAGTTGACACATTCAATTTGGATTTTACAGCAGGTGATGAACGTTACAGTGAAATTAAATAAGCAATATTGTATTTATCAATGATTCCGCACATTTACTCATAATTGTATAAGCTTCTAATCAATATTCCTTAATTTCGAAACGAGAATCTCTCAATATACTTTATCAATTATTTTACAGTTAGCAAGAATGTTGAAGGTATGTACATTGTGGCCAAACATTAAATGTGATTCATAAAATTTCGCTATCGATAACGAGAAGAATAGTGCTAAATTTGATGATATGGCATTTAACTTCAATTTCATAATAAATTAATTTCATTTTAATATATCGTGGTGTTCAAATCCCCTCCCTTACATACCACTACTGGTTTCTGGCGGTTTACCATCAACTGGTGGAGATAGTATGTTCATGTTCAGTGAGCGTTCATTTGGATTTATAGCTTAACGGGACACGGGCAGTAGAGCATTGCGTCTTGTAGTTCTTTGCTGTTTAAACCATTAAAATCAAACCAGAAATTATTTCAATAGATGAATGCTTTAACATTTCTCGACTAAATGGTTTTTTAAACAAATACATTGAATTTCGCAATGGTATGATCAAATTTATCATATTTTACGTTTGCTTCGACAACTTAATGGGCGTCAAGCAATAGTTGCGATATGGCCTACGTTTTTCTTATACATTGATGGTTTGGGGTGAAGGTAAAGTGGGACGATATGCGCGAGGAAAAATTAACGGCATTCAATTTGACAAGACATGCACCAACAAAACCTGGCGAAATATTTTTATTTTTCAAAATCAATCATCTGTATTTACACGCATTTGCTCACACAGTTATACGTATCAGTTTCTTGCGAATCTAATTATTAGGAAGTGAATTGCGGTACGATTCGAATACATTAAAGGTTCTTTTTGAACGTGAATAAACTATGAAACCACAATGATCAGTTTTGCATGGCATTTTCACCACATGGTTGAAACTGTACCCTCGGTGATAGATGAAGGTGGCGGTGACATGCCTAGGCGGTAATCATGGGACCACACACATTTTATTGACCAGGTGGCCGATTTGAATTCAGAAAAGAGGATATTTTCTAAATTCCTATTATAAGGCATTTCGGGTTAATCTCAGTTTTATTTGCAAGCTTGATTAGAAAATATTTGTTGTTTTCATAATCCGGATAAATCTGAATAGGATTATGAAGAAGTGACACCGTGTGACTTTCTTATCCAGGAATATATTACTTTATTCGTATTATAATTTATATACCGCATATTTCCTTATAAGTTTAATAGCTCCTAATCGATATTCCTAAATTCCGAAACGAGGTATATATTTTTTTATTTGTAATATAATTTATAATACGATGCCATTGTGAGGAGTACCCATGGTCGACATCGACCGAAGGAGTCCAACAACAACAAAATTTTTATATTATATTAAATATTGCTTCTTCATAAATTTAACGAATAAAAAATCTAAAAGCGCGAATTACTCACTGGGATTCTGAAGGTTGTACTACGGAATAAATTTAATCGAGAATTCAAAATTATTACGGTAGTTGTTTTCAAGCATCAAGTTCAAATTCATGTTTCTTTGCGAGATGGACTGTGAAGTCACTTGCTTAAAAAAACGGTGAATCGTATTTCCATATACATTGAGAAGGATAGATTTCAAGTATGCCATTAAGATACTACTCAATGATTCTGAAATGGATTACGTTTAAGAGATCAGCAAAACTTTGCGTGATAATTGTTTTCGAAAACAAAGAAACGAGAACAGCTTAGTCAAAACTAAAATGGATACAAAACAATCCAAAACACATTAGAAGTTTCCAATGAATAAGGAATATTTCCGTTAGCATTTCTACTTGGGAAGAAACATGAACACAGAAAAGAAAGAAAACCTCTTCAATGCTTGTCGCTTTTAGTATCGCAAAAGTTTTTCTTTTTCATCCTCAAAAGTTTTAATGTACGCCACCATCCCCTATGACGATAAACTGCAGTTGGCCATGAATTTTGGGAAAACAAAGCAAAACGTTGAACAACGCGTACGAGCCGTAAGTTCTAGTTTTTCCTTGGCTGAACCACATTGTAAATATCATCACATATTTTGGTTTTGTGATATTTCTAAACTCATGGGTATATTCGCATATTGGTTACATTATTTTTCGAATATCACCAACTATTAAATAACAAATGTTGGTTAACGCTTCCGGTTACTGAATATATATATACATTCACGTCCTTGTTTTTAGAGTGGCTAATCAACCCTTAAAACAACAATAGTAGTGAAAAATCCACATTTACATGCATTTCCATTACACAACTCTGTGCTGTGTTTCGTGTTGTTTGGTCTCATTAGGCAAGGACAGCACGATCGGGATACATATACATTGAAACATTTATAAAATGTTAAACAAACCACTGCTAATTAAGGCTGGTAAACAATCAAGCTGTTTTATCTAGTATGCTCACAATCATGTAGATAGTGTTAAACAATATCTTAAATTGAATGCATTAGTATCCTCACACGACACGTGCCTATAAATCTTCATTTGTTTCAACAGCATGTGGATCGTGCTCGTACTGTGCTTATCTGATGAGTGCAAACAGGACAAAACGGATTGTGTTGTGCATGCGACGAATAAGTATGTAAATGAGAAACGTTCTTCTAGAAAATGAGTTTACACAGCCACATATGAATAGACACATGAGATTGAACTGGTTTAAAATGCCAGCCTTATCCACCAGTGGCTCGCCTGCACAAATTGTTTATATTAGTAGTGACTGGAAAGGTTTTCACTTCATTTGGTTTTCCACCGAAACATTGTTAAAGCATTAAAAGCCACAAGATTCCCCAAAAAATAACCGTATTCATATTGTGACTATTATTATTTCACAGATGAATTTTACGGTTTGAAAGATCTGAAGATACTCGTTACAAATACATGCCTGATATACGTAGCCTACAATTTGTTCTCGAGTTCGAAACACCCGAGTTAAAGCGCATTTTCAACTTCTCCAAAATTTACGAACAATTTTCGCGTGAAACAAATGATGGAAGAACGTGGGATCTTACGTGTCCCTACTGATGAGTGCAAGAATCCTGAATCCTTGAACTGCACAATAGCGGTCCTGGGGTGTGTGGTGGAAATGCATGCAAATTAGAATTTTGATTCATTTCTGTTTCTATATCCCAATTACTTTTTTTTAATAATCGTAGATAATGAAAAATCAGGACATTATTGTGAGTTTCAACATATATTCTTTCTATAAACAATGAAATCAATGCTTCAAGTTTCACAGATACCAATCTTGCTCGATATTGAAGCGAATACTTGTAACTCAGGGATTGGATGTTGTTCGTTGTGTTCGCGAGAAGCTCAGCTGACGATGGTATTTAACTTGATGACGAAACGTCCTATTGCTACAATGCCAGCTCAGCAAACACACAACGCACAACAATCAAAGTAATGTGTTGCTCCATTTAGATTCATAATTTATCAATTTTGGACCGCCTTTACTGTCCCAACGAGAATTATACGGACATGCCTCAAGTAAAAGGAATGTTAGCGTGATATAATAGAATTGAAGCTAACATATTTGTCTTCGCACCATTCTCCAATTTTTAGTATTTGAATCAAATCTCAAAACGTTTACAAGATATCAGATAGACTCAGTAGAGAGAAAATAGCCTAAAATCTTGTGAATACAAATTATATAAAATAAATTAGTTTGAATTCAATGCGTCAAATGACATTACAATTATCATCACGAATAAATAATAGTTAATTAGAATACCCGAATGATGGATATAAAAAATGATGCATTTGATTTAATCATCCCCAGAATTTCTTTACGCCAGTCATTTGTGCATTGACAATAAAATAAAACCGATCGTTCAAGCATTATCGGCAAGAAATATGGAATATATTGCACAACCGGTGAGTTTGAGAATTTTACCGTGCTTAATTTTTCGTGAAAAATTATTACAAGAAAATATATAAAATCAACAGCGCGTGATAGGCGAATGTTGTTGTTATTATTCCCCATCGGTTCGATATACATTACCAGCGTATGATGATTTTATGCTTTGCAGAATTTGAATAACAGAACTCTCCGAACGGAAGGAACAATCTCTGATGCATCGATCTCAGTGATTGGCAAGAGTCGAGCGATCAGGGGCTTTTGACGAAGTCAGGCATTTTATAACACATACATCACGACCGGTTTCGTGCCGTATGCACTCATCATGTACAGCAGTACCATCCGGGTTCGTATGATATGAATCAGTGACTAACAAGCACAAACTGATTTGTCTCAGATTTTATTCACAACTTGTGCTCCCAATTCTTCCAAAATTGCGACTCAATTTAAAGCAATATTTTTGAGATGTTTATGTCGAACACAACGTCATATCGATTACGATCAATCAGAATATATCTTTCCGTTTTTATCGCTTGCCATGTATCATTTATACGATTGGAATCAACATGTATAAATATTGTTTCATCTCAGAAACTTTCTCTAACATGTAATCGGAATGTTCCAACTAATGAACGACGTCGTTTCCTGTGTTGCCGATTGCTGAGCAAGTTGGGATGGTTCAGGTTGAAGTGGATTTCGAGGTCACGTTTCTGTTCTCCGATTTATCACCCGGTTGGAACACACCGATGCTATTTAAAGCAAAATTAGTTTCGAGTGCGCGCATCAAGATGGTCCTCATCCGTCTGCCAATGAAAGACAAATATGGAATGAGGAAATGTTACATTTAACAATCGCTTTCTTTAGACAATCATAGTTGAAGTGCTTTTTTGCCTTGCTCATTTATATGCGTGTTACTGAGCATACATTTCCCGGTTGAAAAAACGGTTTGTTTTCTTTGTTAACTAGAAAAAATAACAAAATTATTTTAGGAAGGCTTGCATTCTTTTTATAAGTTGTTTCACACTGTTTTTTTCGAATTTATGCACAACTTATGTAGCCTATCAAATCCAAGAAAGAAATGTAGTAATGACATACAAATATCCGAATTTGATCTTCAAAAAAATATCGGTTGTATAATGGCCTGATTAAACACTTGCACACAATTGTAAATAGGGTTATCCCGTGGTCTCGAACAGATTGTAATTGCATATATGCAAAATAACAGGATATGTAGTACCCTGATGCTCGTAATTGCTCAAATGTATCAAATACCGAGTTCTTTTATCTATTAAACAGCTTGATAAAGCTGCCAATTATAATCACTATTACACAATGGATGAAGTACGGTGAGGGTAATTAAACTTGGCTTTTTTTAAATAATTTAAACAATGCCGATCCTGATCACACTACCCCCACCAGAGGGGTCGAAACAAGCAAATGCATGCAAATACGGAAATTTTGTTTGACATGTTTGCTCTTTTTCGGTCTGCTTATCTAAACCCACGGGCATATGAATTTATTATTTAGTTGTCAAAACATATTTCTCACGTTAAGTATTCGAAATTATTCGAGACCGATCAGGAGTCCATAATCATGAAAATATAGTTTGCAATGAATCGGTTATAGTAAGTTTTTGGTAACGTTTCGCTTTTGAACACAGAAGCTTCGTCACACCAAGGGTGTCGGTAAGAACAGTGTTCAGGTTAAAATGGCATTCTCTTGACCAATCCTGAGTTTACTAAGCTAGACAGAGGAGATCAAGATAATTGATCACACCTCCTAATTGCTGTGTTCATCCCTAATTGTTTATTAATTGTACAGGTCAGCGTATGCCGACACTGCTCACGTAACCATGTGTGAGTTAGGCTTGATGGTCGTTAATCCTTATCCGCTGCAAAACCGAACGCCAGATAACCAAGTATGGTGTTTTGGCTCAATCCCCATCCCTTACACACCACTACCGGTTTCTGGCTGTTTGCCGTCGTCAGGTGGAGACAGTAAGATCAGGTTCAGTGAGCCTTGAAACAGTGGATTAAAGGTACACAAGATTATACTTGTATGCCAACTGTTATATAGGGTTCGTACAACGAACCACGATGTTCATACACAGAATCACAAAGTGATTCTTGGTCAAAGCACTCAAGGCGCTTGTGGATGACCAAAGTAATGTGTTGCTCA
>JACCGJ010024527.1:0-23367 GCA_013407085.1 Atriophallophorus winterbourni
ATCGTGTAATGTCATTGGATCCGAAGAAGTTGTGGACATACTACAGTAATTCATGACTAGACAGGTAATTGATAAGGCTATAATTGTTCAGTGAATAGGTGTGTTCCAGATGTCTGAGCAGTCCGACTTGGTAGATCAACATATCCAGGATGTTTACAGTGTGCATCCAATGCTTGTTTTTTCGATGTCATTTTGCTATGGGTTATCCGTTAAATTTGATTTCACACAGATTAAGTGTGTACTCATAAGCAATTGAGTAGTTCATTGCACGATAATGAGTTAAGTGTGCGTGCTGAAATGAAGATCACTTATTTGTTCAAAATCAACAATTCATCCGGTTAAATGAATCTGGAGGTAAATGCAAGTAGCGAAATGTATATCTTGTCAATGCAAATCTATCAAACGCTAATGCAATTGAAAATTTGATTAAGTATAAGGATCGTTGCCAGGTGGAGATTCGAAGTTGGAAAATGCAGGATTTGTGTACCACAGTAAGGGTTTCCTAAAGATGAATTCGATAGAATACCGTTAACTTAAATTTCATCAACGTAAGTGCATGTGTACGATCAACATACAAAGATAACGATAAAATGCCACAAGATGTTACGTTACGAGATGAATTTGAAGATGGAATAACGACGTCTATGTTGCTGGCATTTTAGTTGTGCAGTAGTGTCTATGGTGTTGGTGATTCAACAACCCTTAAAATTTCGCAATTGTTAATGCAGATACGGAAACTTAAATTACAACGGTACAACTTGCGTCATTGACTTGTTTGCCAATCACGTCAAAGATGACCAAGCATTGACTTTACAGTTCTGGCGTTTCAAATTATTTTTCCAGCAAAAAGTATCAGACACGGTGTTCATCATATTCTCTAAGCGCAGAAAGATTATATTGGATATACTCAAAACTAGCTTCTACTAGTTCACATAAATAGTTGAATACATTCATTAGCTTAGAGATATGTACTGCTTTTTATTCAACATATATTATAGGCGTCTGATAACGCTGGTATTTGCTGACTGTTACGGAAACTGCAAGATGTTCAACATTGATTCGAAGATGAACTTTGTTTAGGCAATACAGTATTTGCAGAGAGATTTATGAATAGTTAAATGAATTTAGACGCTCTGTTCCAAATGATTTGTAATATTCAGTTTCATTTGAATTTTTTATAAGCCATCAGAGATTGAATGTGTTATTAACTGTCAATTGAAGATAGTGGTTATCTGGCGAGATCTCGATGCGAATATCATACATAATCCCTCTTTCAACCAAGCAAAATTAACTAAAATTTACTATACTCGCAGAAATTTACCCGAAAACATTATTTCGTTCCACAATATGCTGTAACTAGCGGTCCCAACCTCGACTAATAAAATTGGAGTTGGAGTGGCCAATAAACTGGAATGAAAATCAGAGTAAATCGTCATCATCATCGATCGAAAACTGGTGTCGAATAATGCTCAAAATGAAAAGTTATTTGATGTCTGCATTATGGCGTTGAAATGCGCTGCTCTCAATCATTTGTCATAGTGAATTCTGCGATTTGATACTTAATATATTGCGGTTGTAACAAATTTTTTATATGTTTTGCAGGATCAATCTTTGTAGGTTATGCCGCATAGGTTAGCAAATAAAACAAGGTGTGTGCGTGCACGCACCATTCTGTTGATAAGAATCATTTTAAAGTATCTCACATGCCTACTTTCGAGCTTGCTCGCTCGGAAAAACGTTTGCGAATTTTGGTGCAACCAAAACTTGTAATAGATTTTCAGAATCTAGCACACGATATGCGATCGCAAAAATTAAGCCTCATCATCCTTGTTTCAATAATTATTCGGAGTGAAGCAGTATTTACACACAACAATTTAGATAATCGAATTCACATATTACAACATCAATTCAACTACCAACATAACTAACCACTCAATATCTGTGGTGTAAGATGAGATAGGTAAGTTGCAAACGGGAATAAAGCGATAACCGCAATAAGCATAACTCCATTAGTGAAAGAAGGTACTTCATTGCCTGCATCTTATTTAGAGTTATGTTAAAAGTGTTTGTATATACATATAACGATACAGCATGGAATGAACTCGGTTTGGATATGGTCTATGTTTGATAAAAGTTGACGGAGCCAAAATCTTCTGTACTATATGTGATGACATTGCAGCAAACGACATAATGTCGAGATCATATAATCACATTGGCGTTCAACCCATATTAGTTTATATTCTAATGTTTGAAATCGGTCAACCTAATTCTACTTATGTAACAATAAATCATGCGCTCCGAGCATTTGGCACTTATTTCAAATTGAAGTGTGAACAAATTTTATGGAATTTGTTGCGTTTAAAGTAAATTATGCTCACACACGATGATTCTAAGCTGCAAAATTCTACTAAGCAAATGAATAGATAAATGTCACAGACCATGAGTGTAATGAAAAACGAAATACGGTAAAACAGAGTCAAGGGGAAACACTATGATAACAAAATTGTCATGAATTACACTTTCAATATTCATACACATATTATCTACAATTCACCCTGAAATCGATTCCAATTCCGTCGCGATGGCTTCTTTACTTATTCTCTAGAACGGAGCAACCTATCCACACCCACACGGTAGAATTTGTGGAAAAAAATCAACGTTCATAGATAAACGTGATCCCGGGCTTATCGTTTCATCTATTCGTAGCCACTCGGAATCAGCTTCAAAACCAATAACCTAGCCGTTTCTTTTCCAGATTATTCCGACGATATTCTCATGCGTTCTTACTATGCACCAGAGATGGTTTGATCCAACCAGAGGACTGGAATGGTTGAATGTCGAACGATCGACAGTTTCCCAAGGATCTGCATTCATAACACAAAATATTATCAACAATTCGGGAAAACTAAACTATCAAATTGCAATTAAACAAATGAATGCCACAGATATTTAACTGGTTATTATTCATCAGAAATATCATATTATTTTATTGCAAACTTTATAATAAATAGCGCAGCATGAAATAAAACTGTGGATAAATGTTACAGCTAGTTTAATCCATAACATTTATATAAAACAGATTTTTCGTTCTTCGGCTAGCAAATTGTAAACTGTTAAAAAATAATGATTCCTTATTCTAATGTTTCAAGCCGTATGACACTTATATGGTACAACTGCATTACCACATATAACGACTTATTTTTAAGTGACAGTTATTAGACTTAATTTGTTGGATGTCTTAGGGTGGAAACGAAAATTACATTAACATAAAACTGCGAGAATGTGTCTAGGAAAATTAAACTTATCACGCTCATGTGATCTGATTTCGGTATTATGCGCATTCCGTGCATCACTTACTGCGACGTATAGATTAAAAATATGTAATAATTGAGTTGATCAACGATTTATCGAACTGACTTTCGGTATGCGCCGCGGATATTGGAGATCTCACTTACAAAGAGATTCAATTTATTGTTAACGTCATCATCATCAACAGAGACAGCATTTTACCGTTAGCATTTACAGAATTCGAAACTGCTAATTTATCGGAAAATATTACAAATATAATAGATGGAGTACTGCGCGACATAGGTTGCTACGGATTATATGAAACTTAAGCACAAAAACGTGTATGGGGTGCGACCGCCTCGCCCAGATCAAGTATTTAATGAAGTTTCGAACAGAGTAACATCAGCCTTCACTGTCATGCATCATCGTTATAGGCTCACTTGGATAAGGGTTATTCGATCACAATTATCAAGCATCACCTTGTGCAAACAAAATGTGTTTGTCTTCCAGTAAATAAAGTGGATCAGATTATCAGTATTTTTAAGAACATTTTTTTACCTTACAAGCACACTCCACCCAAGTTGTCGGTCTAAAAGTTGCTAACATAATTGAAGGTGTACATGATTTTAAAGTGAACCATCTGCATATTTGATTTGATTTTCAATATCTGAAATCATCAAATGGAATTAAATTTATATCTTGCGAGATTACCAAATTTGCACGCTGGTATTAATAAAACCATTCTTAATATGGCCATGCTGTAATAGTGCATCAAATGTTTTCCCTGGTGCATTAAATTATGGTTCAACAATGCAATTATCTACATGCAACTAGCTACAGTTTTGACAACATATAATTAACGTTTTTTCATAATTAAGATTCAAGAATCTTGAAGAAATAGTTTCGTTAATCTAGACGCGTTTCACATAACTTCAACATGGATAGGATTTGAATTTTGCAAGAAGATTATTTTATGAAGTAATATCGTTATTCTCAATGTATGGAAAAACAATGAAAATTTCATTATTGCGAACTGTAGAAATTTGGAGAGTATATTACATAAAATTTTGAGCTGGAATCCAGTACTCAAATCAATTGAGTCTAATATCGGAATCAATGTAGTCGCTCTCTAAGTAGTAGGTTATCGTATTCAACACATACATTGATTACCAATGGTTGATTTCCATCACGTAACACCACCCCTTATTTCACCCTTCACAAAACCTTTTGTTATCAATCTGCTTGGTATACGTCGTTGCGCAATTTGCACTATTCCTAGTTTTTCAAAATTTAACTTCACAAACCTGTAAAGTGAATTTCGTTAAGTGTCTATGGTCTCCTAAATAGAAATCTAATTTTTACAGATCATCATAATAATTACCATCTTAATTACATTTAATTCAATTGCATGCATTGATACTTCTTTCTCTTTGTGTTAAGTCGAAACTTACCGCGCACTTTATGTACAACTACTATTTACAACGCACTTCATACCAGAATGTTGCACCAGGTTCATTTCACGCTAAACCTAAATTCTTGATTAAAATATTACTAAAAACATCGTTTAGCAACATTTTGTTTTTGTCAATTAACTCATATATATTTGAAGTACTCGGCCAATCGTCTTAAGCTACACGTTAACAATATGTGTATCTGCTTTTCCTCAGCATGTTCTGGACGTTTACGCAGTGCATTCAAATGATCGGTGGTCGGGTGCAAGTTCTTCCCATCTCATAAGTTCAGTGTCGGTTGCTTCCTCATCTCGTTTCTACACACATTTGTACCGCAAGTGCCGATGACACAAAAGTATAGTTTGTGATTTTAAATCACAAGAGGTTAGATGTATTGGAACACAACAATATCCTGTTATTTTCACATGACTCAGACAGCGTAGTATGCGCTGTCATAATAAGATAATTATGCTTCGTAGACCAAATTCGAAATTTCTTCAGCATCAGTCACTTTTTACATCTGAGATATTCTCAAGTTACGACGAATGTTCCGAAGATATAAAGGATTAAGCTATTGTTTGTGTCTCGGGTATCGGGGTATCACTGGCGTGAATGAAAGCATTCAACTTGCGTCGCTTATACAAACGGTTGCCCCATCCACATGAGATCCAATATGACAAGTCGGCAGCTACTCTGTCAATCCGCGTATTAATCACTTTGTTTATCGACAGGTGAATCGCAATGTCGGAACCAAGATATGTGAAATGATGTACAAATTCAAGCCAACGGTATATTACAGTGGTTGTTGGCGGCGATCGATTACATTTACCAAGGCCTATGCTCTACGTTATGTTGATTGCAGACAGACAATCTTTGAATGCCGAAACAAAACAGTCAATTAGCGACTTTAGCAACTCTCGCAGTGAGCAATTGGGCCTACAACTCGTCAAACACTATGCCGTACAATACCTCCGCCCACACATTTTGCCATATTCTCTGAGCTTTTCATTTTGAAAAGCATTAACATCGCCAGTGTATTAAAATATCCTATGTACTCTCCCTAAAAAGCTCAACCAGCAGAACAACATGCTAGCTTAAGCACACCGTTCTATATTTCCTCAGTGTATTTTGCAAGCTAATGAGTTGCAAACATTCAAATACACCGAACGCATCATGCCTGAATGTCAAGAAATATTTAATTTCAGGAGTCTTTAAATGCAAACTATCCATGCTTACTTTGTCAAATCCCCTCTTTGAAACAATAAACAGCGTATAAATGAATAGGCTTTTTTCCACATTATTTTTAAAATTATCATGCGGAGAATATCATGCTTTTGGTAAAACTATTTATGTCAACAATATGAAGTTTCACATATATTCTGCACCAAATCTGACAAAACAATCACGCATACCAGTACCAATGATTTATGTGCACGTGTTTAACCAGTGGTGTGAGGTAAGGACAAAACGGTTGCTGTTTGAGGGTGTCACAGGTAGCATCATCACATTAACGGTGACCAATTTTATGATGCAACCAGTGCACCTAAGTTTCAGTGTCTAAATTCGTTTGCTTTCTCCACATCTTGAATCTGCTGCGTTTGATAGGCTGCTTCGCAGTTAAAACCAAACAATTTAGTGGCCCAAAATTTCGAAAAAATGATAAATATATTTCCTAAATCAAACGGCCTTCTGTCAACTTCATGTCTTGTATAACTGTCACATCATCTTCAACCAATTTCAGATCATTGTTAGTAACAGCGAATGTTGTTACGACACAAAAATTTGAGATTTCCTCATGCAATCTAGGGAGCAAGGATCGATCGGTCAGTCTTACACATGGTTATATGATTATGAGGAACGAGTTTTCGACCAATTCACAAGTGGACCTTCTCCACGACACCAGTTTAATCAAAGAAGCGGCTAGGCTGATTTATTTGTTGCTAGATCAAAGTTCAGAACAACAACGATATATCGGGCTATGAATGTTTCATCGCGTTTTACTCCTGGAAACATTTTCCAAGATTTGAGAAACCCGCAAGTCATTGGATGTTCGGTATAATGGTTTTCGTTCCCTAGGAACATAAGAGGTTGATGTGTTACAAGAAAATTGATTTATTTACATCTACGTGTGCATACGTCTTATATCACAAGATGCGAAAACAATACGTATTGCTTCGTTTAAAGTGTACTTGTTACTTGTGGAATTATGATTAATCCCTGATATTTTCTACAATCTATTTAAACTTTTCTATGGTTCATTTAAGTGCGGGGCCTAAGAATCAAACTTACTGGCGTGAACATTATGGTCTAGAATGATAATGTTCGTCTAAAGGAAAACCAGAAGTTATGCTGTGGCTTACGGTACGATTCATCTTGTTCATCGCATTAGCAAACGATATTTTTATTCCAAACGCCGTGTTTCAAATCAATCTATATTCGGCCGAACCTTGTTGATTAAAAGATGAAGTTAAACATTCGGCGTTTTGTTAATAAATGCTTTGCATCCATTCCATCACACATAGATACGACTAGTTTCGCGTTGTTTGAGCATTTTTAGTAGTACGAATCAGGTTCTACATGAATCTTAGTGAATAATTAGTTAATAATTTTTTTTAAATATTAGGCCAAATTTGGATAAGTTTGGAATGAAATATCAACTCCAACACACATGGCAACCAAATTTATTCTTGATACAAATAAAATTCACTTAACTGCTACACAGGATTTCATTCTTAACAAAGAGCAAATGTTAGAATAGAAATCAGATTGCTCGAATTATCGTACGCAAGAGCTAAATCCAACCAAGTTGAGAAATGAATCGAAATCATTTCGATTTTAACCATGAAAACAGCAGATTAGGCTTACTCTGAGGGATAGGCATATGTTCCTTGCCACACTCCAAATAAGGTTTCTCTGTCCAATTGCAGTACATCTTGATAATGATACTATTGAATTTAGACTGGCTGATTGTAGAAAAATGTTTACTTATCAGAAAACATATTTTATTTGTGTATGCAACAGAATATGATAAACACTCACGGTCTTGTTTCCGATGTCAGTTCCAAATGGACCCGTCACACTGCATACATAATCACCTTCCTCAAACGGCTGATTGACAGGACTTGCGTAAACATACGTCTTAGTCTCTGAAAGATGCGTTTGGGGTGGAAAGAAATTCAGGATAAATTGCAAATTTTTCAGTTGAATCCAACCTTGTGTAAGTGCACTGTAAATGAAGTACTTGTGTAATAATATAAGTGTGATGTAATTTGACAGATCAACGTTTATTTGTTTCAGGATGGGGACGTACAATTTTTCAAGGCATTCTCATGAAATACATTGTTTAATAAACTGAAATTCGTGAAAGTTAGTAGCTTCGCATTTAAGTGCAGTATTTTTGAAACACTCTGATATCATATTATTTTTTCGTTCTCCACCAAATAGTTATTGACATCAGGCCGAGTAGAAGACACGCTTCAAATTTACTTCATCTTTCGCCTTCTGGGACACATACTTAAGGCGAGTTATTTCAATACTTGAACGTAATCGATCGGAAAACAGCGAGCGGTCGGTTGCAGGATGCCTGATGAACGGTATAAAATATTGTATTGAATTTGCTGCTGATATATCGATGCCGACCTACGCAGCAAAACTAATAATGGTCTATGATCATGTCATACCTTTTTTGAATTTTCACCGTAAATGGAAACATATCAGGCGTAGTTGAAATCGTATATGCATAGTTATTTTTTAAATTGAACCCATTATAGTCCGTTAATACCAGGTTCATATTCCAGTCGAACATATGGTTGAACCTAACTTTGAATAACGGACAACCTTATATGACAACTGCGTGTTTAAATTAAAATATCGAGATTTTTATCCGGATTTATATATATATATATATATATATATATATATATATATATATATATAATGCACTGTTTGGGCTGGTATAGAGATTGTTCCTCCTCGGACTGTGCAGTCATTCCAAAAGCTGCAGAACATGATTATTCACGCGATTTGATGTACATCAATGGTCGACATCGACCAAAGCAGGACAACAACAACAACATATATATTAAATGATGCACTTGTATAATCAGTCAGTTTCCAAATGTCCTGATGAAAGCAATAAAATACTTTGTACAAAGACATAGGTCTTGTTCATGCTATCGTATACCCAAACATTTTCCAGCCTCAAAAAACAATTATTCAGTGACGGAGATATTGAGGGTGAAGACTAATGGGTGCATCGTCGAATAAAAGTAGGTGGCGGATGAGCAAATCATGAACCATTGTTTGTTCTCTCGAACGATTCAGGTTTATGAGCGTTCCTTTACTTGGCTTGTGTAGTTCAATTAATTTGGTTTCCGTCCGGTAATCCTGATTCAAAATAAGTGGCATTTTAATCGCAAGAGTAAGAACGCACATTTGTTTGAAACATCGGTAAATGTCTAAGGCTTCTAAAATGTTATCTTTAAATTGCACGCAGCCAATCAAGCGGGAGTGAAATGAAATGACGAGATCGTTCAGTCCTGGACGGAAAGCAAATGAGATTAATTATTGTAAAATACCACCACTGCGGACGGCGTCAACGACCATGTTTGAATATATATATATATATATATATATATATATATATATAAACATTTTACATTTGACTAATCATCATTTCGAAACCCTTGAACCATTTCCGATTGTTCCGACGGTTCTCTTACAAGGGTGATGGTCAGATGTTCAACTCTCACCTGATGCAGAGAATATGTGCATGACTGATAAGCTTCATCGAGAGTGGAAATTCAGTCCAATGTTCAATTATCGACAACGAAGTTCATATTTGTGTATATTTCAAAACACCTGGTACTATTGAGTAGTCTCAAATCATGAACAACGGATTCTCAAATACACGCGTTATCATCTGCCCATAAAATTGGTCATCGTTGCTTCCAATTTCCTCTAATGTGTAGATAAGACATGCATATCAGATAGATTGGGCGGCTACAACAAATGTCTCTGGCTCCGTCACGACTGTCGAGCTGACAAAGGCTTTCAAAATTTGTAAATCATTTTAATGATTCATGAACGCGTAATTAATATATATCAAACGGTGACTCGCAGTCTAGCACGCAGGTCATGGGACTACAAGTTTGAAGTTGGTGTCTTCCTACCCATACCAGATGCATAAGATACGCACTGCTGATTACAAATATACCCGCATGGCCGCGGTTGTTTTGTTTCAAGTTTTTTTCCTTTCCATAGTTAAATGCTCGTGGCAATCGAGCTACATATACCGGAGAACATCTGCCTTTGCGGCACCAGGCAAACAAAATTACTTCTACACATGCTTGGGAGACCACGTCTGCAACCCTCGGGGAAGCATTTGTTCTGGCCAGAAAATGGACTGAATTGTCACAGGCTAGTATTAACGCAAAGTTTTCACGGAAGATATTTTTAGATATGAAGTACGATTCTTGCTGCAAGCACAATTTGTGGAACAATCGAATCGATTGGGAACCACAACAGATTTCGCTGGCTCCTATACGAATGGTCCGGCATGAAAAGATTCTCAACAGTGCTAGTCTGGAAAAAGATACAGGAATGCCTAATTGCGATCGAGCAAAATGTTTAAGATATCTTAGTTCGTGAAGCGTGAGATTACCAGTTGATTATTTTAGTTTTAACTTACGCACGCGGCAGAGGATATGTTTTTCTAATTAGCTCCATAAAGAGCGAAATTCGAGTCCGTTTCATCATTTTTGATCGCCAAGATAAAATATGAATATTTCAGGACAACATTCAGGGATTACTTGACAGAATTTGAAGAATAAGTTCTTCAACACACGCGAAAAACATTCGGTTCAATCCAATTAATCGGTGTTTTCTAACACTGAACTGATGTTGATATCTCATGCACAACTGTTCGGGCAGACAAACCTACTCCTATATAATATTATCGAAAAAGATTCATGAACGCTAGATTGTGGTTCGTTCAAAAGTGGAAAGTTTCTTAGATTGTAACATGTAAATAGCAAAAGATATGTTTCTGCATTTACCTCTGTTAAGAGAAGGACGGTAGTCTTTGATGAATTGTCTAAAAAAATTGACACTCAAATCCAGTGCTTCTATCATGGATTGTGGCGATTAAACGTGTGCCTATTTCAAAGGACTCATAATTGATAAGTTTACGAAGAATGAAAAATGGATTCTCCAAAACATGGGAAAACTACCAGTGAACATCGAATTATCGGTGTCGGCCTACACTGAATCTGATGTGAAAACCTGCTTTTATGATAAGATCGGTTGGGCGACTACGACCGATGTGATCATGTTGTGCATTTGTTTGATTTTGTTTGTAGTGCGGAACGATTGTGTGAACAGAAGAAAGTCATAATGAAAATACAATTTGAATTCTTGAATATCAGTCTCCGGGATGCATACACTCATGAGTTTGATTCAATGGATCCTGGATCATATTACAATTCGTTTCTAAATTATCTCAATTCAAAGATTTACGAAAACTCGATTTTTGTACCACACAAATGCAGCTACAACAACCAGTTTGTTATCCGAAGTAGGACACAGAAATGGTTAGCTGTTAAGCGAGAGTCTTGGGTAACTCATAAGAAGTTTGGTACGGAAGAAACTTGGAAGCGATTCTGCAAGATACGGAATAACATCACGACTCTTGTAAGAGAAGATCGCATGCAATTCCAATGGAACTTGCTTAAGAGAATGGAGAAGAATCCTAAGCTTCTCTACAAGATAGTAAATGAACGATCAAAGATCAAACCAGGTGTATTCTCTGTACTAACACCTCATGGATTGACCCACACTCGCAAGATACCGCCGACGCATTAGCAACGTTTTACTCATTTGTCTTCAATCCCAAGTGTTGTATACCATATCAAGTTTCATCAAGTTCACCACATTTCGAATTATTAAGTGAAATGACTATCAACGAATACATGGTTGGGCGGGAACTTTGTCAACTAAACGAAAAGAAGTCCCTTGGCGCAGACAAAATTACCCCCGCCGTACTTCGCAGGTGTCGCGTTGTTTTGACTGCTCCTCTCACTCGCATATTCAATCTCAGCTTAAATGAAGGAAAAATACCACCGCAATGGAAAGAAGGGATGATAACTCCTACTTATAGAGGCGGTTGCCGTTCAGACACAGCAAACTATAGACCGGTAACGTTACTTCCGGTGATCTCCAAATTAATGGAACGCATTGTGACTGCACGCATAAGAGAACATTTTGAAAACCAAAATATTTTGACCGCAGCACAACACGGTTTTCGAAGAGGTCGTTGCTGTTTATCTAACCTTCTTACAACGTTCGAGGATTGGACCAAGGCACTAGACGAAGGTGAGGCTGAACATGCTTGCTACATCGATATTTCCAAAGCTTTCGATAGAGTCAACCATGACATCTTAATTAAAAAGCTCCAATCCTATTGAATAACGGAAATATTGCTGAATTGGATAAGGGACTATCTTACTGATAGACACGTCCAAGTTCGCGTTGGCAGCACCTTATCTAGAAAAATAGACGTCACGAGTGGAGTTTCGCAAGGCTCGGTGCTTGGACCTCTTCTATTCTTGGTGTATATCAACGATATAGTAGAGGATATTGGATGCAACTTGATACTATTTGCCGATGATATTAAAATTTGGAAACGTGTCAGGTCTGTTAATGACTGTATGGCATTACAACAGGATCGAAGCATCTTATTTCGTTGGTCCCAGTTAAATGAGTTACCATTTAACCCTGCGAAATGTAAAATGCTGCAGCTTAGGAAATCTCTGCACCACACGTATCAAGATTCAAGATTTATGGTTAAAAAAGCAAATTGCTCTACAATACCATAGGATATACGTATAAGAAATTATTTAAAAAAATCGTTACTTGTATGATCATGTCCATGTTCTTCATAGGTGGAGCAAAAATAATCCTCAATGGCAACACAGACTGAGGGAAAAGAATCTTTGGATGGACGGTAGTTCCGTGCGTTAAAATTTTATAGACATCAATAGGTAGGGGCCAACGCAGTAGTTCTCAACATAAGGTTTCGTAACCTTTGTTTAAAGATGTGCTCATTCGATGAGGTAACAATATCTATCGGCAAGCTATTCCACAAGAAGTATACACGAACAGCGAAGAAGTGACGACGACAATTCAATCGTGAGTGTGGGATTTGAAGGGTCAAAGGGTGGCTGCGTGTGGGGACAACGGAACGAAACTTGAAGAGGTGTTTGAGAGGGTGGGATTTCGCGTAGATGATTCGATATGTCAGAGTGAGGTCGTGTAGGATACGTCTGCGCTCGAGGGTGCACAGTCCAAGTCTGGTCAGTCGCTGCTCAAAGGGTAAATTATTCAATCCGGTAACCGTTTTGGTTGCCTTGTGATAAATTCGTTCGAGGAGCGAGATGTTTTTTTCCATCCATGGCGTCCAAGCTTGTACAGCGTAGTCAACGACAGGATGTATGTAAGTGTTTAGTAATTTCACGAGTGAGTGTGGTGGGAAACGTCCGAAAATGCGTTTCAGTAAACCTAGCAAGCTGCACGCACGCTTGTAGACGGCTTCGCACTGTAGGCTGTTCTTCAAAGTGCCAGACACCAAGATTCCGAGATCTTTTTGTGATGTACTCCATTCAAGCGGGTGGCTGCCGAGTGTATAGGGAAAGGGAAAGGGTTTTCCGACTTGCAACATTTTGCACTTGCGGAAATTAAATGGCAGTTTGTTTTGGATTGACCACTGGTGCAGTTTATTCAAATCTCCTTGCAGAACTTGACAGTCCTCGATAGAGTTGACCTTCGTCCAGATTTTTACGTCGTCTGCGAATAAAACAAGCTTACATGCTAGTAAGTTCGGTAGGTCATTCATAAATAAGAGAAACAGTATCGGACCGAGAACCGAACCCTGAGGGACTCCGCTCGTGGCTTCAAATGTTCGAGAAGTTTCACCATCTATTCTGACTTTTACTTTGCGTCCAGACAGGTAACTTGTGAACCATGTTAGTAGGTTTCCGATGACGCCAACATTGTGCAGCTTCTAAAGCAGTAAGGAGTGATTCACTCTGTCGAATGCTTTAGAGATATCTAAGTAACCGGCATGAACGGAACCCCATTGGTCTAGTACTTGCGTCCAGTCATTTAGAGTCGTGAGTAAGTTAGACAGGCATGAATATGTTTTCCTAAATCCGTGTTGTGTGAAAGTTATTAGCTGATGGTTTTCGAGATGTTCAACAAGTCGTTCACACACCAGGCGTTCCAAAATTTTAGAAACCGCTGAAAGAAGCGTCACGGGGCGGTAATTCGCCGGATCAGAACGACTGCCCCCTTTGTAGATTGGTGTGATAACACCGGTTTTCCATTGAGTTGGTACGGTTCCCGTATTCAATGAGTGCCTGAATAGATCACTTAGTGGGCCACAAAGCTCCAGCTCGCATGACTTCAGAACAGCGGGTGTTATTCCATCCTCTCCTGGTGATTTGCGAACGTTCAGCCGGCGTAGATGCTTTCGCACAACCGTAGGATTTACCTCGATGTTGCTAAGGCATTCGACTTGTAGTGGGTGCGGCAAAGACGTCAGCGTTGACACGTTCTTTGGACAAAATACTTGCGCATAAAATGATATTAGGGCATCAGCTGTATCCTTGACATTATCAGTCAGTCCGTTCTCTGTCTGGATAGGAAATACACCTGGTTTAACCTTGGTCGCGGTGTTTACGATGGTGTACAGCAACTTAGGATGTCGTTCCATCTGGTCGATCAGCTTAAAATGGTGATATTGCTTGTCTTCTCGAATTAAGGACGTCACCTTGTTACGAAAACTACGAAAGTGTTCCCAAGATGCGTCTGTTCGTGTTATTTTATGTGCAGCCCATGCGGAGTTTCGCATGGCTATCCACTTCCGAGTGCGGCTTCGGAGTTTGAAGCAAAATGTTCTTGATTTCCTTTTGGGAACACAGGTAGAATTTTCGTCTAGTTTTGTACCGATATAACTTAACAGACTAGAACAATGAGTATCTGCATTCGTAAGATCGATATGTTTTTCCTCCATAATCGTAATGGCACCGCGAAGGCCGAAGTAATCGACTCTCCTGATGAACTTAACGTCGCCCGACGCCCTTCGGGC
This sequence comes from Atriophallophorus winterbourni, assembly GCA_013407085.1. Lineage (NCBI taxonomy): Eukaryota > Metazoa > Platyhelminthes > Trematoda > Plagiorchiida > Microphallidae > Atriophallophorus > Atriophallophorus winterbourni. Next base: position 14,884 of record JACCGJ010024527.1, read on the forward strand.
GTTGCACACGAATTCGAAGGACAACACAAGATGGTCACTTAGCCCCAAAGGACTATGATACTGCACTGACTCCACTGCTGTTGCTTCGGAGGTTAAAACCAGATCTAGAATTGATGGTTCATTGAGTCCCCTTTGTCGAGTGAATGAACGGACATGGTTGTATAGGGGAGTGAAAGTGATAATCTCACGGAATTTGTACTCAAGGGATTGCTGAGTATGCACACTTTTGGTGTAGAGATGTGGGAGGTTAAAATCACCCATTATTAACAATTGGCATCCTCTAAGGTTTCCAGCGTTGCGCATCATTTGTAACAACGTTTCATTGTGGGCATCGGAAGAGTTGGGCGAGCGGTAGATCACACCAAGTATACAGTTCTCTCCAGTTTCCAAGCGAAGGCTACACCACATGGTGTCCTCTAGCTCAAACCTTGTGTCAGGTACAGCTGTGCATTGAAGACGCTCGTTATAATACAAAGCAACTCCACCACCTGATCTTGAACGGTCTCGTCGAAGTAGGATCATGTTGGGAAGTGCCAGCTCGCAATCGTTCACCTGATCGTAAAACCATGTTTCGGTAACAGCAATGATGTCAGCAGAAAACTGAGCGTTAAAGTGAGACAATTCGGCGATTTTGTTCCGCAAGCACTGTGCATTTGTGTATAGGCATTTAACAGTGGTTTTCGTGTGTAGCGAGCCTATGCGGATGATGTTTGTATGTCCGACCCCCTGAGAGCCGGACCATGATGTACTCAGTCCGACTCGGTTTGAGCCGGACCCACTACGTTTTTTGATGTATTGATTGCTTCCGTTTCGGTGGGAACGCTACCGTCTACCGCCCCCAGCCGCGAGTGTGTCTCACTCATTGGTTTGGGTGGGCTAAGTCTAACATCCTTGGGTAGTGTTCGTTTCTTTTTTGTCCATTCCGACCTTACTATTTCAGCCATAGCGCTGGTCAAGAACGTAATCTTCAGAGGTTTCGGTCCATCCCCCTTGTATTTTGGCGAAAAAGGAACTCGAAAAGTGTCCACAACAACGGCATTAGAAATATCGAGAGAACACGCAATGTAGCGCCATTGTTTGACGTCGTGCTCTACCGTTTCCTGATTCGATGCTTTAGAAGTATTTTCTGGTACACCAAGTAGAACTATACTTCGCGATACCATTTGTTCCCTGTCGTTCAAGCTGCCCTTCCTTTCCCATCACGGTACATCGGGATATATGCGGCAGTTGGAGTCGGAATCTGACTTGAGTAGGTATGCATTTAGCAATACGTTCTCGATATTAGCCTCGCATTTTAGTGTTACATTGAGCAAGCGAGGTTGACCAATATTGCACGCAAGATCTCGTCTGGAGCACAGCAGAAAGAATATCTGGGTATCTGGTTTTCGTTTAACCTGAAGCCTGGACAGCATTGCCGGATGGTGTACAATAAAGCTTGCCGTATCTTGAGTCTTCTTAAAAGAATATTCCGGATTTTCACGCCCGAAACCCTACCCCGGGTAATTAACAAGTATATACGTCCTGTTATGGAATATTCCATCCAAGCCTGGGCACCATGGCTGAGGAAGGATATCGAACTACTCGACAGGATTTATCATCGTGTCACAAAGTTGGTCTCCCGGTACAGAAATTTCACTTTTCACAGAGCGGAAGTTGAAACTGAACCTACAAGATTTTAAACAACGGCGGATACGTAGTGACCTTATGTTGACCTTCAAAATCCTGCATTCTGTAAACCATCCCCTTAAACACTTGCTAAAGCCCAATGACCTTACTAGGACACGAACACATTCAAAGGCTTTAAGCATTCCGGATTCTCGATTGGTTTTACGTCGTATTTTTTTCTCCGTAAGAATTTGTTTCACTTGGAACTATTTGCCTAAAGAATTCACACGATCATAATCTGTTGAGGTTTTCGCTTCCAAACTCGATGAGTTTATGACGAACCATGCGGTATGCGAATGTCCCTATTGATTTTTGAGATATTTTATATTTTTTTATATATTTTTATATGTTCCATATACCTTGTCATCCTATGGTTATTGTTGAGCTCAATGCTTTTCTACCATACAATTTTCTGAGTTCTGAGATGTTGCTCGGTCTTGCAGAAACAGCTTACTCAAATTTTCAAGTCTCGAGAAAGATTATTAAAGGACTAATTACGGTCGTGATAAAGGTGGAAATAATACGTGTTACATGGCTTGGGACTACAATTCTGATGGTCAGGTATTTAAATTATAACCGAGACACAGGATAGGCACTTCTGATTAGGTAAAATAAGAGCGAAACACGAGTTTGAAGAAACTTGTGAATATTGCATAGGCAATTTGTACATATAAGTAGTCAGAAAAATGAAGAACGCGATATCCTGCACACCAGAAAACCAACAGCGGATAACATATTATACGGCATATGCTAAAACTGTGTCCGATGGGATTACGCGACAAAAGCATCATATCAATTATGCAAACAAAATAGATGATGTTATCTATTCCACGACAGGTCGAGCTGACAAAACTACTTTAGTTGAAAGTCACAATAAACATTGATAATAATACTATATTCTTGGTAAACCAAGGCATGCAAAACATGATCAGGTTATCAATGTGTACAAAATAAATAAATTTTAAAAATGACCTTATCAAGCGGAATTTTTGAATATTTTTCAGTTTAATAAAAGATGGTAAATTTACAATGGTAAGCAAGTTAATTTTTCCACGCAATGTCACACATTAATAAAGGTTCATCTAGATTGCATCAAATTAAGTAAATGGAAAGGACCTGATAGATTTTGGAGCAGGGATAAAAAAAGAAAATAAAAGACAAAAAATATCATAAAAGAAACGGTGCGCATGAAGATTTCATTGTCACAGTAATATTTATGAAATAAATTCTTTTATAAATATATAAATTGACATTGGCAAGCGCCAGTATCGGAGTTGTTTTGGGAGTCGGATTCACTGGAACACGATGAAAGATATTCTCTTCACCATCATGATGAGAGGTTATGAAAGAGAAATAGCAAATCGATTAAAAGGATCAAAAAAGATCACTAAAAACAGTATTTTTTGCATTTTTGGCGTTTTGTTTATTTTTTTCTTTTTCTGTTTTCTTTAATAAATACATTATGGTAAACCGTATTTTCATACATAAGTGGGTTAAATATAAGCAAATAACGGTCAAGTATATGTTCATATGGTAAAAATGATTAAAATACGCACGGTTAAGATGAAGATGTGTAGCATCGTGACGAGACCCTAGGTAACCTGACACTTCAGCAGCGTTATAAATAGATAATCATAAAAATTAATGTTTTAGATGTTTCGATTTATTATTCAGAGAAATTTGTTTATGATAGAATCATGAATTGAACCAATAAGAATAACTATGTTTGAACCAAAATGTGGGTGAAATAAGCCTAGTGAAGTGGAGTGATGTGAAAGCACAAGCCTGATCCAGGCAAAGTGCCGCACAGTCATAGACTGCACGTGGGCTTATATACTGTCAGGTTGGCCAGGCCTAGACAGATACAATAGAGATACATTAAGTATACATACATATACTACGAGTCCCAAGTTTTGATGCAACATACATAGACCTCAGTTAACAATTGGTTCAATAACCAGGAATACCATGACAAAATATATTGTCTATAGAAGTGTTTATTTTGAGAATTTTGCATAGCGATAGAGCAGTAAGAGAATCTACAAGTGTTTTATATTTGCCTGTAGATGTGCACATGCGAAAATGGAGTGGAAAAGAATTCCAAAGTTGCGCATACCTAATTAAAAAGAAGATTTGTCGAACTTTAGTGCGAGTAAGGGGAATATGTAATAGCCTCATTCGGTTACGTCGTACATAACGATTACAATCTTCGAAGTGTATTGTGGACCTAATCCTAACTTGTTGCTCTGGGATGATTCGGAAGAAAAGAAAAAGATTAAGGCGAATTCTACGTAACCATAGCGGGTCAATGTCTAGTAGACTGCATCGTACTTTATAAAATGAAGGTTGCGGGCTAACCTTATTTTGCTTATTCTACCTTAAATAGTCATATCATAGTCAATCGATGTGGTAAAAAAGCGCCAACAAAAGCTTAAAAGAAAAACACAGGATGTTGTACACATGGATTCGAAAGTTCAGGGTTAAAATTAAGGTCCGAATGAAGAAAAACGTTGATACTGTAAGGGATGGGGATGCGAGCACCACAAAACTTTGGTTGATCGTTCCAGTTGAAAGCAGTTTGTGCGCTGAAAATCGGAAAAAAGTGCAGTATCATAGAGTATAGAAAGTTATAAAAAGTTATAACTTTTCAAACGTTATGAAGCAAATGAAACAAGTGCATATCTAAACGGTCTTTAAAAACAGAAAGGGAAGGGGCAGACACAACAAAAAGTGGTAGACTGTTCCAGGTTTGTGCAACACGAACGGCAAAAAGTGTTTACGACAGTCCAACCGGCTTGGTTGATGGGCGATTTTTAAATGATGCCCACGCGTACGATTGCCGGTAGCAAGCACAAGCAGTTCTTTACAGGGATGGCATTCTTCAGTGAGTATCATGTACGCCAGTATCAAGTCGCCACGGATTCGACGGTACTTGGATAAAATAGGTTTAGTGCTTTCTAATAGTATACAGTCACGACTAGCAATGCGAGAGTAGGCTATATTACAGTAGTCAAGAAGCGGTAATACTTTCATTTTATACAGACTCAGTCTACTTTCACGAAAGAGGAATTTCTGATTGAACAAACCAAAATTCTGTCTAGCTCTTGCTATGAGAAATCTTACTTGTTCGTTGAAATTAAGAGATGAAGAATACCTAAATCCTGAGTCTTTGATTACGTTAGAAGGTGCGAGTGGTGTATTGTTGAGAATGATAATAGCAGGGGGTATTGAGCAGCGTATACCCATGAATTGCGTCTTCAGAGCTGAGAATTCTAACCCCCATTGGAAGCCCCGGTCGCCACAGTACTATACGGAAATTCATGTAGTATCCGAAATAAGTGGTCCGAACTTTCTATCCTGGCACATGAGCTCCGGCCACATGCAATAGCACTGACGGAAACCTGGCTATCAGAAACTGATTCTATCCCCGAGATGATAAGTAACAGATATTCTGTAGTCTGATGCGATAGACCTAGTGAAACAAATGGTGGCGGGGTTGCCATTTTTCTTGGGCTTGGTTTTCGAACTACAGAATCGAGCGTTCGGCTTAGAACGCACAACGTTCAACTATGCTCCTGCGTCATCCACTCATATAAACAATCAATGGTAATAGCGTGCGTTTATATGAGTCCTCAAGCTAAATTGCAGGATTTGAATAATCTGCTTAAAAATCTCAGTTTATTGCGCTCCGAGGGGTCCCAGGTTCTTATAGTGGGTGATTTCAATTTACCCCACATATCATGGTCGACTCAGTGTTCCACCGATAAATTGTCTGAAGACTTTATCGAATGGATTCACACGCATGCTATGAGCCAGCATGTCATTGAGCCAACAAGGTTTCGACAGGGTTGCTTACCTTCGTTACTGGATCTTGTAGTCTCTTCGAGTGGTGAAATGGTACGACAGGTAGAATACCTCCCTCCGCTAGGGAAGAGTGATCATATTATGATAAGCTTTCAGCTAATACTCAGGTATGACAAACCTCCTCCTAAACTGAGGCGTGATTTCAAATGTGTAGATTGGGATCTTGTACAGAAGAAGCTAAAACGATCCTGTCGCAATACACAGGTGAAGATGTGGCTGCTAATTGGCAGCTTCTCCATTGCTGTCTCTCGAGCTTGCAAGATAAGTTTGCTCCGTTGGTTCCTGTCAAGCGGCGCAACAAGCCAATGTGGTTCACACCTGCGATGCGTCGGGTGATTAAATTCAGGGATCGTGCCTGGAAAAGCTATAAGACTTCACAGACACAACGGTCCTGGATACAGTATAAGACAGTGAGGAATAAGGCTGTAGCTATGCAACGCACAGCGAAACGTGAATTTGAAACACGGTTGGCACGCAATATCAAGCAGTGCCCAAAGCGTTACTATAGCTATGCCCAATCTAAAGGCAAAACGCGCGAGTGGATCGGTAACCTGCAACAGGATAACGGACCCCATATAGTTTCAGATGTCGAAAAGGCTTTAGCGTTTCTCAAACACTTTCAGTCAGTCCAGAGAACTGACCGCCAAATAGACCCGCCTATCACACCAGTCTCTGTAAAATCGGATGGCATTGCTGCACTCGAGGTACTATATTTCACTAATGAGGAGATTAGAATTCAGCTTGCAGCAACTAACCCACATAAGTCTGCAGGCCCAGACGGTATTCACCCTCAGTTTATTAGAAACTTGGCGCCCGTACTAGCTGAGAGCGTGGGTCGTCTTTTTAACGCATCGCTGGTGCATGGAGTTATTCCGAGTGATTGGAAGCTAGCCGATGTTATCCCGATACACAAAAGCGGCAGTCGTTCATCTGTCTGTAACTATAGACCGGTAAGCCTTACTGTCATTCTGTGTAAGATCTTAGAGAGGCTGATCAGAGATCGGATCTGCAGGCACTTAGTTGAGTTTAAGTTGCTGGACTCTGCTCAACATGGCTTCCTTAAAGGAAAGTCGTGCCTAACAAACCTCTTGGGCTTTCTAAACGAGGTCACCAGAAAATTGGATAAGGGCCAACAGGTTGAGGTTTTCTACTTGGACTTCTGCAAGGCTTTCGACTCAGTGAACCATAGACTGCTCGCTACCAAACTAGGCTATATGGGTATCGTTGGTCCTCTAAGGAACTGGATAGTAGGCTTCTTAAGCAACAGGTACTTTCGTGTCAGGGTGGGCAGTACGTACTCACCGAAAGTAAGGGTTACAAGTGGAGTTCCGCAGGGATCTGTACTCGGGCCGCTACTTTTCCTTATCTTCATCGATGACTTGGCAGCGGCGATTAAGTGTCCCTGCTACATTTTTGCGGATGATGTCAAGTTTATTGGATCACCGAACGAAAGTGATTTTATTGACGATATTGAAAAGGTTATCAAGTGGTCTGTTATATGGGATCTACCAGTTAATTTCTCAAAAAGCTATCTCTTGTCGAAAGTCGGCAAGAAGCTGGCGGTAGCTGGCCCAGATGGTACACTTGTGATAACTGGGGTGCCGAGAGTACGCGACTTAGGTATAGAGATTTCTGCGGACTTCAAATGGGCTGATCAATGTGCAGCAGCTGCACATCGTGCTAGGAGCGCGCTGTTTCGCCTTCGATCAGTTTTATCCTGCAGGTCCCCGGAGGTTTTCATACCGATATACAAGGCTGTCGTTAGACCTCATCTCGAGTACTGCATTCAAGCTTGGTCACCTTATCTTGAAAAAGATATTGCAAGGCTTGAGGGTGTTCAGCGCCTTGCTACTCGTATGATCGAAGGGCAATCAGGTAGATCTTACGAGCAAAGACTATTAAGTCTAGGGCTCTTTTCACTGAAAAGAAGGCGGCTGCGTGGGGATCTGATAGAAACCTTCAAGATCATGGCCGGTTTTAGTACTATTCAACCAGGTGAAATGTATGTTCTCGCACCCAATGTGGGTACTCGAGGTCACCCTCTGAAACTGGCCAAACAACATGTCAGGTCTAATGCTCGTAAGCACTTCTTCAGTGAAAGAGTAGTAAGCTACTGGAACTGCCTACCTGAAGATGTCGTGAACTCTAACTCTGTAATGTGTTTCAAGAATAGACTTGATGCCGTATGGAGCTCATTATTTCCTGCATTTTGCCCCTAATTGAGTAATGATATTGTATTTACCTGGTCTTTGAAATGCATTAATGTCTCCTCACCTTTGGTGAGGGGAGTTTTGCTCTACATTCCAGGTAACCATCCTACCAGAAGAAATCTGTGAACCTATTTTGTTTGAAGTGGTGGGCGCTCTTTTTGGCATACCACCGGAAGAAATCTGGACGCTCGATTGGCGACTCTGCCACATATCGTCCTGTGCAAACTGAACTGAACTGAACTGAACTGTTTGTGTGAAATAGTAACTTCATTTACTTTGCCTGACCCTACGTTTTTCAATAATTCAATAGAGATTTTATTATCGTGTACATGAATGCGAATGTGATATACTTTGAAAAGATCTGTACTAAAACATCACCAAAATGGGTGTTTTGGGTGAGCTAAACGAAATTCAAAACAAGATTTCATAAAAACAGAATGATAGCTATTCTTGGAATACTAAAGAACCAATATTAACAATGTGTTTTCAGACAAACATTATCACTACAACCTGCAAAACTTTTGATTGGTTGAATTGCTTCAGCCACAACTTATGTCAGCCTACATACAGATTATTTTGATTGGTTGAATTCTGATTGGTTGCTTCAGCTCCTATAAATAGCTCTGCAAGTGGTCCGCCATCACTTTTAATTATGAGCTCTAACGATATCACTCAGATTTTTCAGAGAACCATTGGCAACCGCAAGATTGGAAGTCTCGTGGAATTGAACCACTAGCTGACCGAG